>CM053503.1:138322922-138341593 GCA_028627145.1 Eidolon dupreanum
GAAAACTGCAAACTGAACTATGAGGAATTTTTACTTTTTGAAAGTTCTTTACTCTTAAAAAAGTTCTTTACTCTTAAAAAAGGAATTTATTTTTTAATAACTTCTCATGAGAAAATAATGCTTAAAATCAGAAATCTTTTCTGAATATATAACTATTATATTGATACTATCATTTTCTCACATGTGAAGGCATCTTGGTTTATGTGTGAAAAGTAGAATGAAGATAGATTTACCCAGATATAGCAATGGACAAAATATTAAAGATAAAGACAGATCTATACCAGTAACATTAAACTATTAAAATAGGATATTAAAATCTCAAGCAGTCTGATAGTTTTTTTAACATACAATGCTAGTTAAATCATTTAAATAATCAAATAAATAATACGAATGGATAAATTTTTATGATCTCTAACTCACAGTTACGTGGCTAGGATATTGTTTCAAGAACAGGAAAATAAAAGCAAACATGCCCATTTTAAGATATTCAAAGATGTTCACTTTCTTACAGATAAACTATATGAAGCCAACTAGTCCCTAAAGGCAGCATTAAGAAATAGTAGGTATTACCTGCTATCTGAACTATAATATTAAACATTAAAATTTCTCTAGAAAATATTTTATTTATCCTGGTTCCCCCCTCACATATATGATGTGCGCACACACATACACTTTTCAGAACTAATAGACCAGGTTTCTGAGATACAATTTTTGCATTTTGTTAAATACCCAAGCAGTTCTAGATTTCAATATCAAAAGATTTATTTTAGGCCAACATTAACATGACTACTTTGTGCTCTAAAATGTCAAGCTTATTCTGCTTTCGAGTTATCCTAATCTTTCTTCCCTGCTGTTTATCAATAGCTACTAACAATTAGAAATGTAGTGCCTAAAAGCATGGCAATAAGCCTTAAGAAATTGCTTTTACTGTCTTTCTTTCATTCACTAATTAATTCGTGAAATCACTCACTGATTCATTCACTCATTCAGTGAGCAATGCACATCTTTATGGTTCATTTTACCATAGGTCATTAACATACTATAATTTAATAAAAAAGTTATTTTACTCCATGAATCCAAATATGCCACATAGCTATTACATTCAGATTATTTCTTGTTTCTGGATCTGTGTCCATTTGTCTAGATGAGCAGTGGTTCTCTCTCTCATTCCCTAGTTATATTTATAGAGAATTTTTTTTTTTTAGGACTAATGGTAGGAACCCATTTCACTAACTAAAGAGCTCCCTGGACTGAGGCATAGATTTCCATGTGTTTTAAAAATTCCACAGGTGTTTTTCTTTTCATTTAATTCAAAAGGCTTTTCTTGCTGAAATTTTAGTTTATTTTTATTACAATAATAGGAAACAAGAAAAAAAGGAAGAATTTATAAAGGTTCTACCAGAATTTCCTCCAGTCTTCAGCTCCATAGATTACAAATTTCCACAGGTTGTCATTCATCTTTCTTGACTGATTCTATACATTCACAGAGAAAAATATACACCTATATATCTAAACATACACATGCATAAATATACACACATGAAAATATAAATGCACAATTACATATATGTATACACACACATATATATATGCACACATATATACACACATATACACAGACTTTTAAAAACAAATATAGGATTATATTAGTCATCATATATATTGTTTCTCTTTTTCTCCAGTATCTTCATATCTTTATCTCTTCCTTTTTCCTTTTCCAAGAAAAACATATGTTTAAGTCCTATGCACCACAGCGAGTAAATTAATAACAGCCTCCCTATCTCCTTCTGGATACCATTCTAAACCCCTGGTCTTACTTTGTCCAGTACCAATTACTTCTCTTCTTATTGCTGTTTGCCTTGATAACATCACTCCATAGAAATATGCTCTTGACAAAAACATTGATGGTATCTTTATGGACAAATCTAAAGAACACTTTTTTTTTTTAATTTATTATTATTTATGCCTACAGCACCTACAGTCTTCCTGGGTGGTCTCCCATTCAAGTACTAACCAGGCCTGACCCTACTTAGCTTTTGAGATCAGACATTGGACTTGTCCAGGGTGGCATGGCCATAGACCATGGACTGTGGCTCCACTGGGGTGTAAACCCAGGACCTTCTGCGTGTAAAGCAGACATGCTAACTGCTACACTATGGAACCACGTCCTAATGAACACTTTTTATCTTGTTATAAATCAAAGCTATATTGTCTAATGAATGGCTTAGTATGTCTTAGTTTTTTTTTTTTCCTTCCTTATTTTCCTTGACATTTTTTCCTCACTAGTATTCTTAGTCTCTTTCTTGAGTTTCTTGTTTTGCTGTGATAATCTTTAGTGTCTTTCATAAATCTTTAACTTTTTCCTCTCTATATATACTCCCTATAGGTGATCTCATCTCCTCTCATAAACTATCATTATGCTAATTGACCCAACCCAAACTTTCTAAGCCTGGCTTATTCTGAAGCTAAATATGATGAATCCAACTTTTTAAAAAAAAAACTCCGGTGTCCCATGGATTCTTCAAAATTGGCCTTACCTCATACAGAAGTCATGGTCTCTCTCTGTGCCTCTACCCTGCCCTCTTCAACCATGTGGTTTTCTTTGTATTTCATGTTGGCAGTTAATAGCATTACCAAATCAGGTGAGTTAGAAACTGGAAGTTATCTAAACTCTTACCTTTTCCAATCAACTGCTTGTTTCTGACAATTTTACTTCCTAATTTTTTTCAAATATTTTATTCCTTTTTATTACCATCAAAACAATTTTGAATTTTTAGGAAAAGATAAGACATGTCTAACTATGTATAAGTTTTCTATAATATTTGAATCTGATCATGAAATAAGTCATTGTGGGGGAAATAAATTTAAAGGTGGCCTCGAAAGGTTGAGGGGTCCAGTCTCATAGAAGAATGAACAGATATAAAGAAGGGAGAAATACAAGTTATCACTGATAGGGCAGTTTGAAGCCAAACAGAGGGTTATCACTGTCAAGCTATGGAATTTAAATTTTATTTTTGGATATGGCCATGATTGAAGGATTATTAATAGAAGAGTGACAGTATTAGGGCTATGTGTTAGGGTTAATAATCTGGCCACATGCATTGTTTCAATTGGAAGGCAAAAAAAAAAATCTGAAGGTGAGAAAACCAAATGCGAGACTTTTGAATAAAAATATAAGCAGTAATAAAAGTGTGAATTTAATGCCAAAGAGAATTTCAAAAAAGTAATATATCAAAGGACTTTGTTATGCTTCTAATTTAAGCTGAAGAAAACTCTACCAAGAATAAAGTGCCAATTTCTTTGGTAAATTATTTAGATATTTTTCTCATTATGTAGAATTGTTTTTAAGTATGGAGAGATTAAGGAAAACAGTACAATTTATGTCTTCTAAAAACATTGATTCAATTATTCTGCCTAATCCCTTTTTTATTTGACAATGGTATGTGAAGGGAAATGTAGAAATTTTAGATGTGTTAAGAAAACAAATAGAAGTGTCAGTTCTCTGCATGCACCATTACATGCTCACCTAGAGTGGACAATGAACAAATTGACATCGATCACCTTTGTTTGTCTTGTAAGATACCTTCAAAGTATCCAGATACTTTGGTATCATTGTCGTAAATTCTGTTTAATAAAATTCTTACTTTACTTGCCACACCTGCTGTGTTTTGACAGTAAATAGTGCCATCTACTTAGTAAAATATCAGTGGCATTGGAAGACAGCAGCTGTTTTAGGACACTAACATAAACCTTATCATGAGTGAATCCAAGAGTAAATTTTAACATGAATTTGTCATTTTGCTCATTTAATATTTTTTCTTGATTTATATTGTAATTAAAGGGCCAGTGTGCAATGATTTGAATATGGAGAGGATTCTAAAATATGACACTTAAGTAGGGACATTTTGTAGACTCTGCTTTACAACCAACCACCCTTTCTTGTACTTCAGCTTTAGAAAATTTGGAATTCAAAAAGCCTCAGGAAAGAGTTATTGGGCTGATGTATTTTGAAACCAGTTATTTCTATAAAAATTTGGAGTGTCCAGAGCAATAATTAAACCTGTTACTTTGCATTTCTGTGACTATTGATAGATCCTTTCATTATCCTTTAGAAAAAAAAAATTAGGAATTGTTATTTCTCTGAGACAGAAAAAAAAGTGTGACAGAGTTTACTATTATTATATCCTTAGTCATAATTCTGTGAGCATTAGAGCCTAGAATTGATTATTCACTTCTGTCCAAAAATGGAGAAATAAAAGCACACTAATGCTTTTAATTATTACATGACATATCTAGCAATGAGAGCATAGGATTCCAAATTAGATAATCATAATTCAATTCAGGTTCTACCATTTATTGGTTATATTATCTCATCACATGGTCTAATATCTCTGAATCTTATTTTCCTCACATGTAAAAAAATTCATAGAATTTTATGAGAATTAAATAAGTAGTACATAGTGCATAGCCTGGCCTTGTTTTAAAACATGTGATTCAAAAATTGAGTGTTTAGCAAATAATTGGTCATATTTACTTAGTAATTTTTTAGACCACTAATAATTTTGAAGAATTTAGATAAAATCATATACTTTATTGTTTTAACAAATATGTGTTGAATTTCTACTCTGTGTCATGCACTTTTCTAGGCACTAAGGTAAAGCACTGAATATATTCCAAGCTCTTGTAGAGCATTTGTTGTGTTTAATATAAACCTATAGTAAGGTAATAAACTAACAAATATATGATATTTCAGGTAGTAGTATGTTTTATAAAGAAAGGTTAAGTAGGTTAAGGAGAGAGTGGGAGACATAAACTGGAGGTAGATACTATTTTAGGTAGAGTTATTAAGGAAAGAAATTTAGATTAGGGAAAATTTAAGCAAAGACCTGAGTAGAGCAAGCACTGGGTTCATTGAAGATCATTTCCCAACAAAGGAATGAGGTGAGAAAAGCATTAGGATGTTCGTCTCTACTGGAATTCTATTAAATACTACATTATTTCCTTCAACAGTCTTAAAGGTGTTAAGAAAAAAATCAGATATATATGACATTGAGGTCAGAGAAGTGTTAAGGACATAATTATGAAGAATTTTTCCATATAAAGGGCTGAGATACAGGATGAAAAGTCTATAAGATCTCATATTCAGCATATTTAAGTTTAATGATAAGTAAAGTTTGTTAGAGAACACTTACAGATTTAAATGATAGAGCACTAAGGAATTGTACAAGTGATGTTGAAGGAATCATTAACCTTGAAACTGTAATTCAGTTATGGAATATGTATTTAAAATTCACTGGTTTTGAAAATCTTCAGGTTTTTTTGTATATCATCTTCCTCACTGGTATATTTACCTTTTCTTTTCTGTGTGTGTGTATGTATGTGTGTGTATGTTGCGTTTGGTTACTGTTATTTTTTGTTTGTTTATTTGTTTTGTTTTTGTTTTAAGTACAGGAGATATAATGACCTACAAGATGAAATCTGAAAAAAAATATATGTGTATATATAATTTGTTAGAACTAAAATAACACCTGGGCTCCCAAATTTTAAAGGTTTCTATTTCAACCTTTTTTTGTGTGAATAATTCTTTTTTATAGTAGATACTACTTCTGATCACCTTAATTCGTGGTTTTTTTATGTGATGTACAGAAGAAACTAGAATAGACTCTCCTCGGTTAATACACAGCTATGTGGCTAATGTCTTTTTTTTTCTCTATTTTTTTCTTTTAAAAATAAGATCTCTAGTTTTGAAAACAAATTAATCATATTTTTTTCATTCTATAGGACATAGGCTGATAGAAATAGTACTAGCCTTTTTGTGTTTCTAAAGCCTATATAATATTCTGTGTACCTTTAAAATTTGACATCATAATCTATCTAGTGAGATACAGTAAAATTTTGTGGAAAGAAGGTTGGTCTTAAAATCAGGAACTTGATTTACATTTTTATATTTACTGCTAACTAACTTGGTTATCTTGGGCACATAATACCTTTCTGGGCTTCAGTTTTCTCACATTGAAATATGAGTGATTGAATTGGTTTCTAGAGTGTTTCTACATTTTAACCATTTCAATTGTATAATATTTTAGAATACTCATAGTTATTAAATGTTATATTGAATTTTGCTGTTTTAACTGTTACTGATTTTAAATACTTTCAGAACCCCAAACATAATGTTGAACACCATTTATACCTTGACATTCTCAGTTTCATATCATGAAAGAACTATCAAAAAGTAAATATTTTCAATTTCTCACAGGCAAATAGATTTCCTGCCCCCACATTTTATCATTTACTTTATTAATTTGAACTCCTTTATCTGTAGTTGTTATATTTTTTCTATACATTTATTATGTCTTCCTTACTAGATTGTAAACTTTATGAAGATAAGGAATATGTCTTTTTGTTATACCTGTGATTTTTTAACACGATGTACAAAGCAACCAAGTATAAATAAATACATTGACAGATGCTTCCTTAATTAAGGGTGTTAGATAACAGGGATGATTCTTAAACTGTTCTTACTAATGCATTGATTTATTATTGTCATCAAATAAAAGAACCAAATAACACAAATCCAACCACAGAAACTAGTGATAGATTTCCTTAAGCATCTTACATTTAAATTTAATTTGTATCGTATTAAATTAAGGGAAATAAGTCAAATAATGCCATGTCATGTTAATGTCTGATCTCACAGTTATTTCCATAGCAACTTCATTTGATATATCATCATGCAATAAAACTGGATTAAATCAAATAAAAATGGGATTAGATAGAAAAAAAGGATTTTATGTAAAACTGATATTCTGTCCGTCTCTTTCATGTTGTCTCCAGAGTCAAAAATACTATTTCAAAGAAGATATGACACCTGTCTTTTGTTAGAGTAAGTTTAAATTTGCTCATTTAATTGTTTGTGTTTTGCCATATGCCATCTAGACTCTACAGTAAGAGTAAACAAAGTTCTGTTTTTTCACATTTTTGTTTCAGAAATCCTGTAGTAGAAGCAGAAGCTGAAGTCATATTAATCTTGACATGTTTACATTTAAAAATCTTTAATGAACAAATTTGTAAGAGTTATTAAAAGTAAGAAAGAAGTAATTATGTTTTGTTTTGTTTTGTTTTTACCCATAACAGTTTGGCAGTAGAAACTAATTTTAAATTTTGTTTTGTTCTGGATTGCCATTGCAGTTAAAAGTTTAAGAAACTTTGTAATAAACTTTGACCACTTTCTCTTTATGAAAAACAGGAAAAACTGCTTGAATAAATTCACACTACCAGAGATAACTCTCAACTGTTAACAACAACAGAACAAAAAATTTCAATTTAATTATTCTTTTTATACAAATGGAATAGAAAATTTCTTGTAGGTTATTGTTAAGTAAACTATGAGCCAGATATCTTCATGTGGCTTGAACAGGTGCCAGGAACTGGATTCAAATTTTTTTTCTGGTACTTACAATGATTCTTTTTTGTGGCCTAGGGTTTAAGCATATGTGAATTTCTCACTTTTTGAACTGGTTAGGTGCCTGTTATAATGTTTGTTGATCATTTTAGTACATGACTTTTATTTAAAAGGTTATTCAGAGTCCATAACTATTAATAATACTAACACATTAAAAGGATGGATAACCAAAAAATGTTGATTTAGCACACACTAATTACATTTTTATATTTGGGATATTATGTTGTTTAATTATAAATTTAGTCGATAATTCTATAAATTAAGTGAACCTATCAATAGGTCATAATTTACGTACTGCAAATAACATGATAAAGAGAAGCACTTCAAAAAAGTGATTACAAATAAAATTAAGACTAGAATAAAACATGCTGTTGGAAATAATAATATGACAGCCTATACTTTTATTTAACAGACGTTTTGCCAATCATGTTTCAGATGACAGACCTGTTTGAAAGTTAATCAACTTAGCAAACCTTTCTAAATCAATAGACTAAACTTTCATGTATTTTTATCTTTTCTTCTTTCCCAGTTGCTCCAATCTCACACTTTTCTCTACCATAGTTTATTAATGGCAAAGAGTCTGAGACAATAACCTAAAGATGGAGTGAAAAAAATAGAGAGATATAGAATATGTTATTCCCTGAAAAATAGTTGGATTCTTTTGGGGGGCGGTGCATTAACTCATTCCATTATTTTTTTCTGAGTCATCCTCAACATATGGGTTCTCTATGTCTTGTATTCTTCTTCATCAGAGTGGTGATATGAATACTTTCTCATAGGATAATTGTAAGGATGTGATAATTCATGAGTAGCTTTAAAACTGCTTCTTTATTAATCTTTTCCATTTATTAATGCATCTAATTAAGCCTTTTTAAAGCTCCTGCTCTTAGCCCCCATATTTTGCACATTAAGATGTTGCCTTTCAATATATGAGTCTTAATGTAAATAACTCCAAATGGTAACTATTTTGAAGCAGCAACCATATTGAATTCTTGTGATTTAGAAATGCTTCCTATGAGTTGCTGACATTAATTGCAAGAATTAACTATGTATTAAAAAAACAAAGTTCTGATGTGAGATGAAACTGAAAATCTAGTAAAATGTAAATGAAGCTGAGTGAAAAGAGTTATAGACCATTTAAAAATTCAATTTGTTTCAATAACCTGACTTTTGGGGGTAATATTCATAATGTATTTAAAACATATTGTGTTTAGAGATTATTTGTATGATAATGTCTTTGTATGTTTGCCTTTTTTTCATGTGTTTTTAAATAACCAGTAGTCTATACTTTAATTTTTCTTTGGTGTAAGAAATAACAAATAGTAAGTACTCTTAGATATTAGATACATTATTATTATTAACATTACTATTATTACTACTGTGGTTGTTTTTATATGGTGAATTAGAGTATTTATATGAGATTATGATTTCAGAGATTTTGGAATAATAATTCAGGAATCTTCTGGTTGGAAAGAAAAGAAATGACTGACCATCAAGTGGTATGATTTCTTGTGGTCAGTAACATACACGTACTGGTATTACATGGGGCTTTCCTCTCCCAAACATATATACCCTTTAGCCTTTTATGTTTTCTAAAATAATTTCTCATTCAAGGATTTCCTTGACATGCATATTATTTTTTCATTATTGGATTGAGAAAATACATACTATGCATCTCCCCTTTGCTTGTACCTCTAGGCATGACCTTAGTTTGCCTATACCTCGGTAGAACAATTTCTGTAAGCTTGTTTCTGTTTACTTATGTGACATCTCTATACCGATTTCCTGCCTATTCTGATACTCTTTAAACTGAAGTGTGCTTCTTCTTTTGAGTATATTTTCACTATCATTGTTAGCAACTGAACACTGTCATTTCCTAATGAGTTTACTATAATGCTTGCCTAGATAAATCCCCTTCAGTTCTTCCTGAAAAAAGCTGTCACTGCTTTTTATTCACACATATTTCCTTGATTTAATAGTGATAATGATGATGATATGATGATTGTAATGTCTGCTTCTTATATGGTGCTTGTCAGTTCTAAGTGCTTTATTTCATATTAATTCATTTACATTTAAAATAAGTCCATGAAGTACATGTTATTATCATCTTCATTTTAGATAGGGAAACTGAGTCACAGAGTGCCAAAGTGACTTGCCTATGGTGAAAGAGTAGATTAGTGTTTTCATGTTATGCTCATATTGGCATTCTGTACAGCAAACATTTTGTAGCACCCCTTTTACTATCTTGAAATAGTATTTATGTAAGGTATAAACTATATACATGGTCTAAATAAAATTGATATATTACTCTAATTTTAAAGTGAAAGAAATAAGAGGAAATTATTTTAAAACAAAGATTATATATTTTAAATTTTAGGTGCCTGGACCCAACTATACTAAAATATTTAAATAAATAAATCTAATTCTTTGTCTATATGTAGAGTTAACTTGAGTAAGTCAGGTCTATTGTATTGCAGACATGTATAGACATACAGGTGTGTTCCAATGGTGACAAGATTTTCCAAAACGATGAACAACTCCTGGTAAAATTTTGAAAGAAATAAATTATAGTGATTTACATAATGAATGAATTGAGGGAAAATTCAACATATACTCCACAAAACAGACCTTTTTATTTACATCAAATGTTTAGTTAGGTTCTAAGCTTGGATATTTACATATGTATTTTTCACTTCATGAATGCCTGGTCAAATATTCAAAATTTATGGGTGATATAACTCTTCTTAGTGCAGAGTGACCTGTAAATTTTAGGAAATCTAGCACCCTTGGCTCTGTTCTCTAAAATGTCAGCTGTAATCCCCCCCAATTCCACCCAGAAATTTCCAGTATACCAGGTGCAGGACATGATACCACACCCACTGAGAACATCTGAATTAGGTTATTTCTGACAGTACATCAATTTGATACTGTTTATAATTTCACAAGATAAATCTTATATTTTTTCTTTCTGAATTATGGAAAAACATTGATAAAGCAAGCACAGTTAGGTCAAAAGTGAATTCCTGTTATATATTCATGGGTTATTAGAAAATAAATCCCTTTATAAAAAAGTATTAAAAGCAGAACACTTACCGAAGGGAGAAAGAATGGACATGAATTTATTGTGTATTTATTTGAAGCTGGTTATCAAATGTTGAATTTGAGCACTATTGATTTGAAGTGCTTTTAGATCTTTTTACTCTCTCTTCACCTTTTCTTATAAAATAAAAGATAAGAAAGAAGAACTGTAACTGATTTGCTCTGAGTTTGGAAGCAGTATTATAGTAATTGTAATAGTAATGGTAATAATAATTTAATAGCACCAGAATTCCTTTCATGGGAGAAAAATTTTCTTAGTTTAGGAAAATAGCTTGTGCTATTTTCTGTAAGAAGAGAAGGATTCAGTAAGAGACAATAAATTAAAGGGTGAGAAAATGTAAGTTACAATTACCCTGGAATTCAGTGGATGTGTGCCAGCGAAAAGACTAAGGTGAGAGTGATGGGGAGGGAGCAGCAGAGAGTAGGTTGGAGCTGAGAGCAAGGAGTACAGTGGATAGTTTCTAGTGGCCAGGAATCTGAAGAAAAGCTAAAATCGAGGTAGAGGCTGGACTGTAAAACTCCACACTTGAGTACCTATTTCAGTGTACAAGTACTGTGTGTAGGAAACAAAAACAAAATCTAAACAATGAAACAAAAAACCTGACTTAGTAGAATGGAAAAAAAGAAAGACAATAAGTTAGAAGCAAGGAAAGAAAAGTTTAAAATGTGTGAGAAATTGGCAACCCTGGAAAGGGGAAAAAAAAATATATATGTGTGTGTGTATCTCTATATCTAATCTATATATCTATATCTATATCTATATATCTATTTCTATATCTATTTCTATATCTATATCTATATATCTGGAAGAAAGATTTCTCTCCCCCACAGAAATTGAGAAAGGGGATCAACTTGATTATAACTTAATTTTAGTGGGCTAGGTGACTTCAGTGATATATATTAATATTTCAGGATGAAATTTATAACTTTATATTTGTCTTAAAATTTAGTAATGATGGGCCTTGAAGCCAATGAGACATGCACTCTACATTTTACTTGATTTTATGCTATCCTTAGGCCTTATCAAACATAATTGAGATTTTTATTTATTTTCAGCATACATGTATATATTTAGATTTTTATATATTTGTAAATATATATTTTATAGTAGTATAGAAATCATGCTTCTATATTTTTGGGTTTACAGTTTATAAAATAATATCAATGTTAGTAAGTAAATAATAATTTGGTTTATAGGTTTCTAAATTGGTACTTTATAATAGGAAGACTCACAGGGCTTTAACATGTTGATGTGAAGAATACCACTGTAATAGCCACTGACAGTGTGTCACAGTTTGAGCATATGGTTCCTATTGTGTTTAGATCAGTAAAAGAGGAAAGCATCCTGTTGTCCCCTACTGAGTTTAACTAAATGTACACCACAGCTCTTTAGCACCAGTCTATGATAAACAATTTATCCTTAGTCTGCAGTGACTTATGGTACTGTGCCACTATATTAACACTTCCTTAGTGGTGTGAATTTAAGATGATTTTTAGTACCCACTCGTTCTTTTTAAAAATAAAATAGTAAGAGACACCTTTTCAACAACAAAATAGTTTTATAAAGTTTTATAAAGTAACTTTATACTAATTATATCATTATATTTAACTAAATCTAAATATTTTAATATTTTCATTTGAGAATTAGTTGTTTAAATTAAGTTCTTTAAAACAATTTTCTTCATACTTTTTAGACATCTATATAAAATATTTATGTACAGTGATGTTGGATCTGGGTAGGAGGTATAAGGTATTGATTCTCTGGCTTGTGGCAACTGCCGTATAATTCTTGATTTTGAAGCTATCCTCTCATCCCCACCAAAATGAAAGTCACCCATTTGAAATAATTAATTAATTTTATTATTGATCAACACTTAAATTGTTCAAAATATTGCTGTCAGAAATATAGTAAAAGTGTTCTGGTGTTTTTATCCTAGTATTTTTGTATCAGACAATTTATTATGCTGTAATGTTTTCTTTAAGAATTGTAATAATTTAATATCAGTCAGTTATTTCATCCTTTTTCTAATTTTAAATATACTCAGTGAATGAAGCCATTCTTCTCATACTGTGACTTCTCCATTGACTTTTCTTCAATTTATTAGTAAACATTTTAGAAACCCAGTAAGTTAAAAGACTAGTATGACAAGTAACCTTCTGTATATTCTGCAACTTTTATTATTTTATCATATTTGCTTTATCTCTCTGTATAAATTTGATCTTGCTGTACCATTTGAAAGCCAGTTACAGATTTTATGACAATTCACCCTTAAACATCTCAGCATGTATCTCTTCATAATAGATATTCCCCCTACATAACTACAGTATCAGTAGCACACCTAAGAAGAGTAACTGTTACACAATATCATCTAAATTCTAGTCTGTAGTCAAATTGCCTCAGTTGCTTCAATAATATATTTTATGCTCTATAACTTTTTTGAAGCAGGATTGAATTTTTTCCTACATTAAAATTTATTTTTTATGTCACTTAAATCTCTTCTTTTCTAAAGAATTTCTCACATTTTTTGATGGACTTTTTTTAGTACTTTATTTTTTTAGAGCAGTTTCAGGTTTACAAAAAAATTGAGGGAGAGTTACAGAGATTTCCTTTATAACCCTACCTGCACACATGCAAAGCCCCCTCCATTATCATCATTACTCACTAGAATGGTATATTTTTGTTTGTTTTATCAAAGATGAACCTGTATGAAACATCAAAATCACCCAGAGTCCATAGATTACCTTAGGGTTCACTCTCAGTATTGTACATTCTATGATTTTTGACAGATTTATAGAGAAATATGTCTATTGTCATAATATCATAACAGAGAAGTTTCTCTATCCTAACAATCCTTTGTGATCTGTCTATTCATCTCTCCATACTCTGACCCTTTGGCAACCACTGATCTTTCTATTGTCTCCATGATTTTGTCTTTCTCATAATGCCATATAATTGAAATTGTATGGTATGTAGCCTTCTCAGATTGGCTTCTTTGACTTAGTAATACAGTAATACATATTTAAGATTTTTCCATGTTTTTTCTTGGCTTAATAGCTCATTTCTTTTTAGTGCTGAATAATATTCCATTTCTGGTTGTACCACAATTTGTCCACTCACCTACTGAAGGGCATCTTGGTTGCTTCCAAGTTTTTCCAATTATGAATAAAGTTACTGTAAATATAAACATCCATGTGCAAGTTTTTGCGTGGACTTGGTTTCAACTCCTTTGGGTAAATACCAAGGAGCACGATTGTTATATAATATTATAAGAGAAGTTTAGTTTTGTAAGAAAGCAACAACTCTTCCAAACTGACTCAACCATTTTGAGAGTTCCTGTTCATTGCCACACATCCTTGCCAGTATTTTCACTTGTCAGTGTTCCAGGTTTTTGGCCATTTTTATATGTGTGCAGTTGTATCTCACTGTTGTTTTAATTTACATTTCCCTAATGAAATATGATACGAAGCACCTTTTTATGTCTTTATTTGCCATCTGTATTTCTTCTTTAGAGAAGTGTATGTTAAGGTCTTTGCCCATTTTTCAAATTGAGTACTTTGTTTCCTTATCATTGAGTTGAAAGAGTTCTTTGTATGTTTTAGAAAATGGTCCTTTATCAGATATGTCTTTTGCAAATATTTTTTCCCAGTCTGTGGCTTTTCTTCTAATCCTCTTGGTATTGTTTTTCATAAAACAGAAGTTTTTATTTTAATGCAGTCCAGCTTATCATTACCTCTTTTCATTGATTATGTCTTTGATGTTATATCTGAAATGGCATTATAATACCAAAGGTCATCTAGATTTTTTCCTATGTTATCTTCTATGAATTTTATAGTTTCACATTATACATTTAGTTTCGAGATCCATTTTCAGTTAACTTTTCTGAAGATTATAAAGTCTGTGTCTAGATTCATTTTGTGTGTGTATGTGAATGTCTAGTTGTTCTAGTCCTATCAAAGAGCCTATTTTTACTCCATTGTTTTGCCTTTGTGCCTTTGTCAAATATCAGTTGATAATATTTATTGAGTGCTGAATCTGGACTCTCTACTCTGTCCCATTGACCTATTATTTCACCAATACTACACTATCTTGATTACTGTAGCTTTGTAATAAGTGTTCAAGTCAGGTGATGTCTGTCCTCCAGCTTCATTCTTTCCTTCAATATTGTGTTGGCTATCTGGGTCTTTTGCCTTTCTATAAAACTTTAGAATCAATTTGCCAATTTCACAAAATAACTTGCCAGGACTTTTATTGAGATTCATTGAGTCTATAGATTAAGTTGAGAAAAATCAACATCTTGAAAATATTAAGTCTTCTGATCCATGAACACAAAATATCTCTACATTTATTTAGTTCTTCTTTGATGTAATTTGAGTTTTATAGTTTTTATCGTATAGAATTCATAAGTATTTTGCTAGATTTATACCTAAGTATTTTTGAAACGCTAATATAAATGGTATTGTGTTTTTAATTTCAAATCCCTCTTGTTTATTGCTTATATTGACTTTCATATATTATTCTTGTATCTTAAAACCTTGTCGTATTTACTTATCAGATTGAGAAAGTTATCCTCTATTCCTAGGTTACTAAGACTTTTATCATTAATAGATGTTGGGTTTTCTCAAATTCTTATTCATTTTTTATGCAAAATTTTTAGCATCTATTGATATGATTATGTGACTTTTCTTTCTTAGCCTGTTGACATGATGGATTGCATTAACTGTTTTTTTGCATGTCAAATCAACCTGGCCTACTGAAATAAATCTCAGTTGTGGTGCATAGTACTTTTTACAGTTTGTTTAATTTGATTTGGTAATATTTTGCTGAGGATTTTTAAACCTGTGTTCATGAGAGATATTGATATGTAGTTTTCTTGTAATTTCTTTGTCTGATTTTAGTTTTAGGGTAATGCTGGCCTCATAGAATGAGTTAGAAGGTATCCTTTCTGCTTCTACCCTCTGAAAGATTTTATAGAGATTTGACATAATTTCTTCTTTAAATATTAGGAAGATTCCACCAGTGCACCCATTTGGGCCTCAAACTGACTTTTGAAGAGTCCCAGTCAGGTAACTTGTTGATCAGTGCTCCTAAAATTTTAGTGGACAGTGAATTACTTAGGACCTGTTAAAAAGAATATTCTGATTCAGTAAATCGAGCTTGGAGTCTGAAATTGTGCAAATGTAATAAGCTTCCAGGGGATGCTGTAGGTCTGAGGGCCATGATTAAGGTTTTAGAGATCCTGCATTTCTCAATTTCCTTCTCCATTCCTATTTCCCTGTGGTAGGTATTATTTTGCTAGGATCTCTTTCTTTAGTATTTCTGTAAAGTAGAAAATAAGCTTATAAGCTTGATTGTATTTAGTAAACATTTTGACCATAATATTTAATAGCTAGTGTTGTGTACTTCATATTACATCACATAAAGAGACACATGTCATGTTGTTCCACTGTTTGTGATCCTAATTTTAGCACTTGGTTAGGGTGATGATTGCCATATTTCACCAGTGTTAAAGTGTTCTCCCTCCCACTTTTGCATTTGGCCTGTTATCTTTGGGGTGATATTTTAACATAATGCATATGTCTTGTTTCCCAAAAATCTTCCTCCCAGTGTCTGTGTCTGTGTGTATGTGTGTGTTTTAATATGAATTACTAACTTTTATTTTTATTATGGTTTTACTTTCCATCAAAACATTGTATAAACAACACCAACAATAGCCCACTACATTGTAAACTTGCATATAATGTATTATGATATTTTTAAGAACATGTTTCATTCAAGGCTTTGGAGCTGCATTTAGTAAAAAAAAAAAAATTAAAACACCCAAACTTTATTATTTCTAAATAAAACTTAAAAAAGAACAATTAAAAACAAATGCATTATTATTTTGGTTATTGTCCTTCCTATGAAAAAGACCAAGAGCATACAGGCACAGCTACCAGGGGAGTTAACATAGCAGCCTTAGTGAAGCACTGGTCAAAGTATATCTCTTTTTTCTCTTCCTTCTTCAGCCTCATGCAGGAGAATGGATGCTGATGCCTGGGGATGTGGCCAGGCCAAGCGTTCAGTTGTCTTTTGTGTGACCACTTGCCTGAGAACATAGGTTTGGGGAATTTACAGCATTGTTTCCACCACAAGACATGTATACCTTCCAGACTGCCTTGTGATTCGGCTGTAGTCACATTGTAGTAGTTGTTAGTGTTAAATTTCCTTGCTGATTGCCCATAGCTGTTGAACTCTCTGCTCTCATTTGCATTGATTCATGGCTAGAGTGGATGGGCTATAAAAATAGGAAATTCAACCTGGAGAAATTTGTTGCTGCATTCTCTGCTCTGGTCTTTCCAAGAGTCCTCATCTCTCTGTCACTGCTGCTGCTGTTGTCCAAGAGGAAGGGACATGGTTGCATTGAGAATGAGAGACAATGCTGAGCTCAGTAGAGAGCTTAGAGTAGGGTCTGTTAGTACTCCTGCTGTTAGTCCCAGAGCAGCCACTGCTGCTGTGTAGCTCTCTGGCTTACACTATGATCGGCTCTTAGCTGATTGCCCAGGCCAGGTATGTATGTAATGCCTACATCTAATGGTTTTCACTTGTTGATCACTTTAAATTTGGGGTTGCAAAATAATAATTTTCTAATTGGTAGCTGGTATTTTTCTAGAAATAAGGGATTTCCTATTTCATATTTCCCCCTTTTATTTGGTAGTTACTGCTGTGAGCCCTGTTTTTGATATGATCATTATCACATATTTGGCCAATGAGAGCCCCTTCACGCTGGTTTCTGTGTCCTTTTGACATAACTCCATTATTTTGGAGGGGGGTTTGGTATTTCCTTGTTTTCTGGAATTATTAGATCTAACATGGTTTATTTTTCCTGCCCCAGATTTGTTGTCAGCCATATTCTCTTCAATCTCTGGTTCTTTTCTCTGGGAAATAGTATCTAGAAAATAAGACATGTTCTCTAGGTGAGCTCATTGTTAGTAAGGTGTCATTACTTCTAGGTTGTTTTAGTGGATCATTTATTCACTTTGATTGCTTTATATGAGTAATATTTTGTTTGGCTAGATTGCAACTCCAGATTGAAGAAGAGCATATAAGTTGCATACTATTCAGGATGTAGTAATGGTATGAACCAAAAACAATACAAAAGAAAGACTGAAAATGTCTTTACATTGTTTTGACATATGGTCAGATATAGAACTCAGGCACTACATCTTTTCTAAAATTCAGCAGTTAAGTCTTAATACCTTTGGATCACCTGTGAAAGGTACCTCTCATTGCTTTCATAGGAACCAGTTACATTTTTGATAAAATGTGTAAGACTGATTCCCTGAAGCATATTGGTCTTTTTATTATGTACCTAACCATATGTTATCATTTCACTATTACTGCTGTTCCACTGCTGCAAAGTTGATTTACTTTCAGATTTCTTCTTTCATAGTTTATAGTGGAACAGGGACAGGGTAGAGAGGAAGGAGTAACTTAGCCATGTGTTTTCTTTAATTATTTCCCCCAGTGTCTCAATTTTGGTGGTGATGAAAATATCCAACAGTATCCAACACACTTCCAGCCAAGCTGAGGGTTATTTTACAAGCCTATTTTAGACTTCTTTCCATATTTACTCACAGTACTACACTGTGGTCATTTGCAGCAAGATGTGTACATGCTACTGGTTAATTCTTTCAGTTTTTTTCCTAATTGCATTTTCATCTGGCCAATACTGTTTGAACCTGTGTTATTTGACACTTTTCCTGCATTGTGTATAGGACATTTTATTTTGTGGGAATTTATTTCAGAGAATATTGTGAGGGAGGGAAGGGTTTTTAATGTGTACTTGGTATGCTACTATCTTCACGGCTGAGAAACTTAAAAGATTTGTGATTTTGCACTTCTAGAAACCAGTATTCACTTCAGGAGTAAATCAGGGATCAATACTTTTAAAATTCAAGATTTGAGAACAGTTGAGATGCAAAAGAAAATTATGTCTACCTTTATTCCTTTTTTCTCCCCCAACCCCTATTTAAAAATCATAGAACAAGTTACCACCTTAGATTTTTTTATTTAAATGCAGAGAAAGGTAGTCAGGTACTAGAGGTTTCAAGTTTACCTTACAAAACAAAT
>CM053503.1:138341693-138375445 GCA_028627145.1 Eidolon dupreanum
TTCTTTCTTTCTTTTCTGCATAGAATCCAGTGTATGAATTGCCAGAGTTTATGCACTTTTCTATTGATGGATATATGGAGTATCCCAGCTTTTTGCTGTTATGAATAAAGCAGCTATGAACAATCTTTTTATATGCTATTTCCCTTGAATAAATTCTTAAAAATAACATTGCCAGGTCACAAAGTAGATGTATGTTTATTTTTATAAAAAATTGCCTATTTCTAAAGTAGTTGTACTATCTTATATTCCTGCAAAGAATATGTGAGAACTGTAACTGCTTCGAATATTTCTAATATCTGATATTGTCAGGTTGTTTTATTTGTTTGCTATTAGTTATTCCTGTGGGCAAGTGGAGATATTTTGGCTTTAATTACAGTTCTCAAAATTTGTAGTTGAATATCAAATCAGAAAGCAGACATAATGTTGTTTGTAATTATTATACTTTAGTTATTTATGTAATAGGATTTTATTTATACATGTTAAAATATAACTGCCCCAAATAGGTAAAACATGATCTATATGTAAATATAAAATGAACATACGTCATATATTTGGTTAATGATAGAACCAGAAAGATGTCACAAACAGTTCAAAGAAAAATTTAAAAGCCAGAGTCATATACAGGCCATAAATTTTCAGAGATGCAAAACTGGATTGTTTCCATGGGGTGAGATAGGAGGAATGAAGTGTTTCTTTACTGAACAAAATTTATCTGTATGACTATAAACAGGAATTATTTGCATTGCTTTCAGTTATGTAAAACTTAGAGTTGTAAATAACTTGAAGAAAATGATACAAAGGTAAAACTCCATAGAATCAAATAACCTTGAAAGATGTGCTGTAAGCAATGCGTAATTTTTCATTGAAAACTCATTAATTTCTTGTTGCATTTCAAAACTTTTCACAATTCTTCCCATATCCTATGCTTGGTGTTAAAACAATCTGTTTGCAATTTCAAGAAATAAAGAAACTTAATGGCTAATTCTGTCTGCGTGTGTATGTGTGTATGAAATATCAGGAGGCATACCTACTATCCTTTCTCCCATAAGGTCATACAATTCTTTTTAAAATTAGGCACCAAAGTTAAAGTTAAAACCTTGTTTTCTTCTGGAATTTTTTTGACTAAAGATGCTTATAAATAAAATTATATATATACACACAGAGACACATATGTTTCCTTAATAACAGAAGCAGGACTACTGTTTTGAAATTTTAGCGATATTAATGATTGCAATTTTACCTATTTAGAAAGATGATCACAAATCTTGTGCGGTCATCACTTATCCTTATCCATGGAAATTTATGGAATGTGTCTCTAACTTCAAGCAGCTTAGTTGTAATTCACTGTTTACGTCCGTTTTAAGTTAGTGTGTGTGTGTGTGTGTGTGTGTGTGTGTGTGTGTGTGTGTGTTTGTGTGTATAGCGTAGTTACTGTAGACTCTATAGTCTTATGGCACCCTGAACTATCCATATGGATTTGTTCTCCAAATTAACATGAAGTGAGGAAAATCTTCTAAATGTGTACCAACTGTGTAGAGGAGAGGAAATAACATATTAAACAAACAGGGTCAGACTGAAGGGGAAGGGGTCATACTATTCAGTTAGATGATTGTCATTGTTTTACCACTAATTAATTTAGCAGTGTGATAATTTACTGCTGGTTGTAATATTGGGTTGACAACTTATAATTTATTCAGTCATTTGATATAATTTCATTGTGATTCTGCTAAATGCTAGCCATAGTTCTAGGTTCTTGGGTTACAAAAAAATAGTGTTCCTGAAAATAGCCTTTCAGAAAAAAATGGACTAGTTAATTTTTTTTTGATAAAATGCAGTATGTGTTGGATGGAAATTATTTTCTCAGATAGTGGTGTTAATTTTAAATAAAATGTAAAAATGTGCTAATTTCTTTTTGAAAAGCAGGTGGTTTAACTTTGAAACACTGGTTCTAAATTTTAATAAATTAATCTGGTTAAATGACATTTTGATATTCTAAAATAGACTTTTTTTTTTATTCAACACCTTTTAAATCACAATTTTAAAGTATTTTGACATAATCATGAATACAAATTCAGTTATAAGAAAACATACAGAGAAATCCCATGTACCCCTTCCAAGTTTCCCCCAGTGATAACCCCTTGCAAAACTATGGTATAATATTGTCATATAATGTTGACATTGAAGTAGTTGAGATATTAAAGAATCTGTCATTATGAAGATTCTGCATCATGTTGCCCTTTTAAAGTCATAGCCATTGCTTTCTCAATTCCCCTCTCTTTTCTGGCAATCACTAATCTGTTCTCTATTTCTGTAACTGTATCATTTTAAAACTTTATATAAATAGAATCATACAGTATGTAAACATTTAGGATTGACCTTTTCACTTCACATTATCCCTTAGAAATCCATCTGATAAATTATGTTTATCAATAATGCATTTATTTTTATTGCTGAGTAGTATTCCATGATATGGATGTAACACAACTTAACATTCACTTTCTGAAAGGCATCTGAATTGTTTCTGGGTTTGGCTATTATGAATAAAGCTATTCATTTATGTCTGATTCATGTGCAGGTATTTACATGAAAACACTTTTTTATTGGTCTGGAATAAGGTGCAAGAGTGCATTTTGCTGGGCGATATGGTAGCTGCATGTTTACTTTTATAAGAAATTTCTGGACTGTTTCCAGAGTGTCTTCACCATTTTATATTTCTACCACCAACATATGAGTCATTCAATTTCTCCATATCCTTGAAGCCTTTGGTAGTGTTACTGTTTTTTTACTTTAGCCATTTTGGTAGGAGTAAAATAATATCATAATTTTAATTTACACTTGCCTAATAGCTAATGAATAGCTAATAGCATCTGTATGTCTTCTATTACATGTTTATTCATGTCTTTTGTCCTTTTTTCTAGTTGGACTTTTTTCTTTTTTTTTTTTTACTGTTGAATTGCAAGTGTTCTTTATATATTCTTGTTATGAATTCTTTGTTAGATAAGTGGCTTGCAAATATTTTCTTCTAGTCTGTAGGCTGTTATTTCATCCTTTAGCAGAATATTTCAGAGTAAATTTAAAAAATTTTTATTATTTATATGTACTTATTTTAAATAATTTGGATTTGGAATATTTGAATTAATGATCCTTTAGAGTTCAAATAGATCTTCATAAATATTAGTGCAATTCTAAAAACCACCTGACGGCAGCTATAAGAAAATTTAAAGAAATAAAGAACCAGTACTTTAAACGTTTTTCCAAATAACCTGTATACAAAATCAAGAAGCAAAGAGACATATAATGTTTCTTTTGATATGAAGTGAGTCTCTTCTAGGTAGCATATGTAAGAGTCTAATTTTCTTAGACATTCATCCACCCTCTCTTTTGATCTGAGCATTTAATCCTTTTTCATTTGAAGTAATTGATAGATATGTAGTTATTGCCATTTCATTATTCACATTTTTGATATATATATATATATATATATATTTTTTCTTCTTCTTAAAGAAGCCCTTCCAACATTTCCTGTAATACTGGCTTGGTAGTGATGAACTCCTTTATCTGTTCTTCGATTCTAAATGATAACTTTGTTGGGTAGAGTAATCTTGGTTGTAGGTCCTGGCTTTTCATCAATTTGAATATTTTGTGTCAAGCCCTTCTGGCCTGCAGAGCTTCTGTTGAGAAATCAGCTGACAATCTTATGAGAGTTCCCTTGTTACTTTTCTCTTGCTGCTTTTAAGATTCTGTCTTTAATCTTTGGCATTTTAATTATGATGTGTCTTGGTGTAGGTCTCTCTGGGTTCATCTTGTTTGGAACTCTCTGCACTTCCTGGGTGTGTATGTCTATTTCTTTCACCAAATTAGGGAAGTTTTCCATCATTTCTTCAAATAGGTTTTTAATTTCTTGCTATGTCTTCTCATTCTGGTATCCCTATGACAAATGGTTCTCTTGATGTTGTCCCTGAGGCCCTTTAAACTGTCCTCATTTTCTTGGATTGTTTTTTTTTGTTGCTGTTTTGATTGTTTTTTTTTTTTTCTGCTACCTTATCTTATAAATCACTAATTTGATCCTCTGCTTCATCTTATTTGTTAGTTCTCTAAAAATGTCTTCATTTCAGTTATTGTATTCTTCATTTCTGACCTTTTGAAAAATGTTTTCTATCTCCATTTTTTTTTTGTTTTCTATCTCTTTGTTAAAGTTCTCACTGAGTTTGTCTGTTTTCCCCCTAAGTTCATTGAGCATCCTTTTAACCAGTGTTTTGAACTCTACATCTGGTAAATTGCTTGTCTCCATTTTGTTTAGTTCTTTTTATGGAACTTTTTTCTGTTCTTTCATTTAGGACATATTTCCTTTCTCCTTATTTTGGTTGTTTCCCTGTGTTTGTTTCTATATATTAAGTAGAGGTCCTAAGTTTCCTGATCTTAGTAGAGTGGCCTTATGTAGTAGGTGTCCTATGGAGCCCAAGTGACACAGTCTTCCCTGGCCACCTGAGCTAGGTGCTCCAGGTGTGTCCCTTTCATGGGTTGTATGTGTTCTCCTGCTGTAATTGAACCCTGGTAGCTGTTTGCTCATTAATTGGATGGATTGGTTGTGAGGACTGGCCAGTGACTATTGTGATAGGGGAGGAGCTTTTGTGTAGTGGCTGACCCTGTGAAGCAGGATTTACTTTAACAGAGCTCCAGTGCCTGCCTGGTTTGCCCTTTAGGTGTGTTGTCCTCATATGCAGGCCTGGGTGGTGCTCCAGGTTTGGTTGAAGCTACCCACTGGGGGGTGCAGCCCAAGAGCCTCCTGTGAGGGGCTTAGCCACAGGTCAAGTTTAGCTTCAGCTGTGCACTGCCTTGGGCCACCTAGCAAGAGTCATGGAGCAATCCTCAGATGGCCACAACCCGTGCTGGGCTTAGAGGTCCCTTGAGAGGCCAAGCTAGGAACGGGGAGGCTGGTGCCGCTAGTGCTGGGCTTGGGGCTGTTCTGCAAGATATATGGGGCATATTGAGGCCAGATGTTGCTTGTTTGGGTTTTGTGAACCTTTGGGAGATTTTAGGAAAGTCTACAGCATAAGCCAAAGTAGGCTATTTGTATGGAAAAAAAAAACACTGGAGGCAGCCTGGATGGACCCACAAGTTGGGAGGGCCAGGGTCTCAGGGAATCACCTCGGCAAGTTGACCTGTGTTAACCTGGTTGGTGGAACTCAGATTTGGCAGCCACCTGCGTTTGCATGCTGACAGTGGGGAGGGCTCAACAAAGGAGCAATGGATTCTGCCAGCACTTCTGTCTGGGAGAAAGCTGCCCCTCCAGCTCTCGCCCTGAAGCCAGACAACTCAGTTCCTCCCTATATGTCCTAGATACCACTAGAGCAGCTGCCGCAGTGCTGGAGCTCAGAGCGAGTGAGCCTGTAATCAAGTGAGTCTGCATGGAGGCCCTTTAAGAGGAATGTCTGTGACTTCTGCAGCCTTCTGTCTCATTTAGGCACAATCTCTGCTTTTTTTCACAGCCAGAGGTTGTGAGCACTTCTCTTTCCAGCACTGGAACCCTGAGCTGGGGAGCCCAGTGTGGAGCCAGGACCCCTCACTCCTCCAGGGAAACCTCCACAACCAAGATCTCCCTTCCCATTCTCAACTGCCACACACTGTTGTGGGGCCAACCTGTTTTGTGTCTCCACCCCTCTGACCATTTTCAAGGTGGCCTCTTATCTATGTCCCCAGTTGTAAGATTTCTGTACTACAGGTGACAATCAGTGATGGTTGTTCTGTAGTTTAGTTGTAATTTGGATATTGTTCTGAAAGGAGGTGAGCACAATATCTACTTATTATGCCATCTTGACTGGAAGTCCTAGAGTATGGACTTTTAAAAACATACTGTGTCACCAACAGCTTGTCTATTGGATCTGCACTAAAATTAGTCCATTTTTTTTTTTTTAAACTGTGATCATCAAGGGTTAAAAAAGACTATTGAGTGCAGGGTCTGTTTGGAAAAATGAACTACATGTGTTTCATAAAACAAAATAAAATAAATAAAACAAATCTATAAAAAGTGAAAGAAAAATCCAGAGTTACATTACTAGTGGAAGGTGACTGAATGTCCATGAATAAATTAAAGAGTTGCTTGAGGAAAACATAAGGTGATTAGTAAAAATTAATGCAAACAGAGAGAGAAGTTGATACAAATAGGAGTGAGGAGAAAAAAATTAATATTGACTAAGTTATTTACATGTTACTTTCACATACAGTAAGTATTTCACATAAATATTATAGTAGTTCTCTGGATAACAAATATAATTTTACCATTGTAGAGATGAAGAAATAGAAAGTTAGGTGTACCACATAGCTACTGAAGGAGAAATTGTGTTTTAAGTACATGTCTGTAAAACCAAAACAGATACTGGCAATTAGAGAAGAAAGCAAAAATATTGATGTGAATGAGGGAATAAAATGGCTCAATGGCTGAGGCTCCCAGAAAGGCAAAATTTTTCCAGAATAGATTGAATTGGGGGTTTAATAACATGAATTACCTTGGACAATAATTTTAAAAAAATTCTCATCAATAACAAAAGAGGGAAAGGAGAGGCATGCATCAATAGAATTATTTTTAGAGTAGAGATGAGCACAGAAGGAGGAGTATTTAAGGGTTTCGGAAGAGAGAAGTAAATAAAAAACTTAATGAATATTGTGAGTGTGTGTTTGAAGGACACAATGAAAGTCTCATAGGTAAGTTCAAGTACTATAAGAATTTTATATAATTTTAGCAGAAAGTGTGAGGAAAGAAATGATGAGGTAGGAAAGTTAGGCAAGAGGGATGAGAAAGGCCTTAAATAAACTTAATTCTAGAATAGCCTTGGCTAAAATACAGTGATTATGAAACAGTACCAATTACATACTTAAAGAGGTAAGGTTTATTCAAGTAGTTTATATTGATTAGATGAGTTTTATATTTAAACATGTTTGGATTAGCTTTATACTGAAGATTTGATACTAGAATTAACATTTGGAGAAAGTTGGAACTAGAAGACAGGGTCACCAGTTGGATAGTTTGAGAAATTATGCAGTGATAAGAAAATTCACTGACCTATTGCTTAGGTGTTTTGTTGTTGTTGTTGTTGTCGTTATAGTTTGGACTATTTATGATCTATGGATAGTTCAACCCATAAGCCAGAGACCTCTTGTGGTCTGGGATGTTATTTGTTTTTATCACCTGAGGGCATATATGCAACATAGTAAATATGAGTATATTTGGTTATTTTTTGCTTTCCAATCCATTCACTTTTTCCTCTGAAAATCACAGTCCACATATTATCTGTGGATATTACTGTCCTTCTCTTAAATGTTTCTAGTGGAATTGGCTCTGTCCCTAATCTTGAGGATATGCAGAAAGAGGGATGGCTACACAGGCTTGGAAAGTCAGAGTACAAATACAACAATTGATTTTATAAGAGACAGTGGGATGCATACAGATGTTGCTGTGATTTCTGGGAGAAATAATTTCACTTTTTTTTCTAGAATTAAAGTGAAATCTGAGAATATATAAAGTATGGAGCTAATGAAGCTACCTTTTACTATGAGGAGAGAGTTTGTGTAAAAATGGAGTTCTACTTGAGAAAAAGGAGTGAAGAAGAATATGGAGAGAGGAAAAACAAAAACAAAAACTCCCGTAATGTTGTTAAAGGTCTTGCATCTGATTTTGCCTAAAGACTGCCCAATTCTTGGACTTTTCAATTTTATTACCTACTTTATGTGAGTGTGAGTTGGCTTTTGTCCCATGAGAGTCCTGTTATAAAGGCAGACAATAAGTTTTTGTTGAATGTTGAATAAATGAAAGAAAAATTTGCCACAGGAGCAGACAGCTGTATCCTTAAATTATTAAGTTTTAGGACAGGAATATTTAACCTAGTGTTCAGGATCTACATGTATTTCTAATGATCTACAGCATGCTTCCCCATCAATTACATGCAAAATTTCGAGAGGAAATGTTTATTTGCATTTCTCTTTGGTGAGGAGACAAACATTTTTCTCACAATCTCAAGAAGTCTATGATCTGTAACTTTGAAAGGAAAACTAAATGTAGAAAACATAAAATTAGAATAGATCAGCATTTGCATGTTATCTATATCTACAGGATTGTTGAAAAGCAGGTTTCAGAAATTTTTTAATGTGAATGCTAGAAGATATATTGACTATCATCCTCCCATTTTTAACCTGAATTCAAAATAGACTCTTCAAAATATGTTGATTTTTATGTTGAGATATAAGATATTCAGACTTAATTGACTTCAGATCATTACAAAATTAATTATCTCCTATGATTAATATAGCACTACCACCTGGAGTTATGGTGACATATTTACAACCAACTTTTGACAGAGACATGTACATTTTTTTAAATAACAATAAATTAGAGGTCAAATTGAGAAGTTTTATGTATGGTAACCTCTTTAGGAACAAATTGAAGCTTACCCTAAAAATATTTTATAAAGGTACAAAATATAGGTCTCATGATTATTGTAACTTTGTCTTATTTTCTACCAAATAATTTATACTATAATAATTTACTATAAGTGAAATACTATAATAATTTCTACTTTACAAATATGCCAACTGTTTATCTTAATATTTTTGTTTTTATGAGGTTTCTTTGGATGAATTTTAGTCACCGATTAATTCATTAACCTAATTATTATTATTTTTTATTTTGTAATGCAGACAACTGTTAGGATATTTACATTAGGATTTTTTCTTTGCTATTATTTCACAGTATCTATTTCACCACAGAACAAAGGATTTTTAACCAAAACATTTAGCCTTATATGTAACAATGGAGAAATACAATTTAAAGGAAGAAAAAAATTAACCTTAGTAACTAGTTTGTCCTTCAGTTCAAAACAGATTGTCTTATAAATTCTACTCAAATCCAGATAATAAATCATTAAGCAATTGCTTTTGGTTCAAATATAGTTTTTCATAGTACACTTTTTTCGGAGAACATAGTTACATCTGTAACAGGTTATTTTATTTTGAATGTAGTACAAGAGGCAACTATCCAAACTTAATTATATTGTGTGAGTAGTATAGACTGTAGATATATTTTCCAGTTTTCCCCATTAATAGCAATCCAAAATGTCTTAAGGCTGGTGGGAGCTAATAAATGGAAATGACCAGAAAACTTTTATAGTTTACTGATTAAAACTTGATTAGTACAATAGACGTTTTCCAGGGAGTGGTGATAGATTTTAGGGAGTCATGCAGACCATGTAGAGAAACTTATACTTACATTAGAGGAGAATAGAGAAGATTCTGAGTGAATTCATAAGTAGTAATTAGTCTAACAGTTTACATAGGTAGAGTTGACTCTTGGAAAATGTGAGATTGTCTGTGGCTCTGAAGCATGAAATCTCCTACAGCATCCTGGACAAGTTGAGGTAATGAATTCTTCACAACTTACATGATCCTAGGGAAGTTCTTAGAAATAGATCTTTCAATCATAAGTACATGCATCAGAAGAATGCTATTTATTTACTGGATTATCTCTCTCAGGAGTTTGGACTAGATTAACACAGAACTGGTTAGCTGATTAGAAATGGAAAATAAGGCAAAAAGAGAGAAATATTGTGGGCATTTGGGTTGTGCTAACAGCAGATTACTAGAATAGAGGTCTTAATTTAGATGGCTTAAAGGAGAGTCAATGAAATAACTCATGTTAGAGCTGAGATTCCAGCTTCCTAAATTATATTCCAGCTTCCATAAGCACTGTTTGTCCTGGGTTTCTATGAAGTATAAGCTTCCATTTAAGGAAAAAGCAATGCATCACTGATTTAATAGATATTCTGATTTCCATTCCTTGAGATTAAATGAACACAAATCCCATTCATGGATATATTCTACTACCCTTTGTGGTAGTGGGATGAAAGCAATGGAGTATTCCATTAAACTCTGATCTACTTGAGGGTAGGCACTACACTGTATTCAAATTCAGAATTTGGTACACAGTAGTCACTTGACAGATATTTGTAAAATGAATGTAGGAAACGACTATGTGCAGAATGTGAAAATAGAAAAAGGAAATATATTAAGGACAAAGAAAAAAAAACATAGTGTTACAATAATAAACAATATAATGTTAGGTCAATTTTGGATAACAGATCTGCATTGAGAATATTTTTTTTAAATGAACATTTGTAGAACTCTAGTTTCGTTAAATAAGAGAAAGTCCAGTATTGAATTAAAACATTGTTTAGAACTTCCTTAAGAATTACATATTGAGGATCCTAGATTTAAAGAAAGGGATGATTATGTTCATGTTTTCCTCCCTTTCCATTGATATTTTTTTCTCAGTTGCTTTATTGGTACCTATGAATGAATAAAGAGAAATGTATTTAAAGAATCTGGTGTTACAATGCTTGTAGATACTCTAGTCAATCCGTAAGTATAATAAATAAAATATGCTAACTTTGACTTTTGGAATTTTGAAATATGAAGACTGTTAAAAAAGTTTGGAAAAATGAACATACTTTTTTTTGTTTTTAGGATAAAGGAATTAGTATTTTTCCAGATGTTCTTAATATATAACCTGTATAAAAATATTCTTGAATTCTGAGTATTATTTTAAACTGAAAATTTATTTCTTGCCATCAGGTCTGGATAGGCATTACACTTTTGAATGCTATTTATTTTTTATGAGTATTTTTGGTAAAATTAGATAACCTTCTACTACCCCCAACCAGGATATTTTAAACTACCAATAATATTGATTTTGCTTCTGTGAGTAAGCTGAAAATTTGTCTTCAGCCAAAAGATGATATTCCTAGAATCTTAATTAATTTTTCTCTTTTTATTTGAGACAGGCTTAAAAATTTGTTTTAGAATTAATTCCTCTCTATGTATTTGATTGATAATTGTTATATATGAATGCAAATTGCTTGCTGTTAACATCCATTATTTTATTTCCTTTAATTTTGAAACTAAATTAAATGTTCTTCTTTATTAAATGTATAGATTACAGACTCAGATACTGCAAGTAATCTTTAAAATTTAAAATAAGTGAATTGCATGGCTTCAAGCCAGTACTGCATCTTCACATTCTTCCACCTCTTTAATCTTTGAAAATAATTATTTTATGCATACGTGTGTGTGTGTGTGTGTGTGTGTGTGTGTGTGTGTGTGAAATATAAAGCTGTCATTCATTCTTTATTTTATATAATGGATTAAAAAACTGACTCTCCTTTAAGTTATGCCATATATTGTACAAGTTCTAGGTATGAATCCTCAGTTTTCAGATCAATATCTCTGAATCTAGTTTTCTTATTCTAAATAATCTAGTGTTGACATACACAGAGAACTGTACACATCCTTTTATCTTAATTTAAGTGAGATATGCTATTGAATTCTCATTAAAGATAATAGTTTGAAAATACTTCATATCTATCTCTGCATCCCATCCCACCTCTCAGTTCCCATTGAAACAATTTAAATTAGACCAAAGATTCCGGGAAAACAAGAAAGGATGCCACATGTTTGGAAGATTTTCTTTACAATAAAAAGTAAACAAAATTAAATTGACTAAGATCTCCATAGTGAGAAATACCAGCTATAGAACTAATTGATTCTTTCCTGGGCAGCTCTGAAGAGATCAGCTTAGAACTAACGACTACAAAGTATAGGAATGAGTGATTAGAAGTCATCAGGGTCATTAATTTAACACTGCATTGAAAACAGCAGTACTGTTAATACCCTTTGCTATGATCTGAATGTCTTTGTCTTTCCCAAAGTTCATGTATTGAAATATTAATCTCCAATGTGATGATTTTAGGAGTTGGGCCTTTGGGAAGTAATTAGATCCTGAGGGTGGATCCCTCATGAGTGGGATTATTTATTTATAAAAGAGACCTCTCAGAGTCTTCCTTGACCCCTTCTACCATGTGAGAACACAGGGAGAAGTCAGCACTCTTTGACCTGGAAGAGGGCCCTCACTCAGTCACGCTGAGCTTGGACTCCAGCTTCCAGAAGTGTGAGAAGTAAATTTCTGTTGTTTTTAAGTACCTAGTCCTTTGTTGTAGCAGGCCAAACAGACTAAGACGCCCTACCTTCTTATTATATTTAGTTCTGTTGTTAACAACGAATTCCTCTCTCTAATAAGAAGCACTTAAACTTCTCTCTAAAGTAAGTATATAAGCCACCCAGGTGTTTTGGAAATTAAAAATTATTCAGTAAATATAATCGTATATTTTATTAAAATATTGCCATACTGGAAGCCTAGAAGATAAAGTCAAAGGAAATCTGATTAAAGACTAATGATATAAGTAGCAATATGTAGCATAGATTCTGGAGTTCCAGTATCCTAATAATAGTAACTTCAGACAGAAGAAGAAACAACAAAATAGGAAATAAAATAGACATTAATGAAATTCTTGACATATTTTATTATGATAGAAAGAATATGTTAAAATATTCCAGAGAAACAGTTAACATAAAAAGGAGTAAGAATCACATTTGAAGCAACCTATCATGAGTAACACTGAATGCTAGAAGTCACAAAGCAATAACCTCAAAATTCCTTTCGGTAATTGCTTATGAACATGGTATGAATATCTTTCTTAACAATCAAGTGTGAAGGTAAATAAAGAAATTTATAGACATTTACCTATTCAAGACATTTACCAATGGTTTTACCCCCTTCCCATGAAATATTAAATCTTTTTAAGCACACACATATGTATGTTTGCATATGTGTGTGTATATGTATATAGTATTCGTTAAGGTGACAAAGCAAAGGGAAAGCTTGAGTATATTATTTAAACTTATAAAGGTAACTCCAAAAGTAAAATTTAAAAATAAATTGCTCATAATCATTATTTTTGGAAAGATATACAAAGATTTAGGAGATAATTTAACTTTCACTTAATATAATTTTATTACATTTGATTTTTTAACTCCATGAGTATCATTAATGACAATATCAATAATAAAGATTCAAAAGGATTAAATAATATGTCTTTGGTTTATAACATTTATTCAATTCATATTTTTGAGTGCCTAATTTGGGCTAGGCTTGGTGCTAGGTGCTAGGTGGTGACCAAACATTTTCTCTGCACTCACAATATGAATTTGGTGGGTAAGAATGCAATCTTTTAAAATCAAACTGTAGTTTTCTATTTATATTTCATACCTACTCATTGTGTGATTTTAGAGTTAATTGATCTTGTTTCCAGTTTCTTCCTCTGAAGGAATGTAACAGTGGCACTTATTTTTTCAGGTTGTTGTGAGGATTAAATTAGTTAATATATATATAAAGCATTTATAAGAATGCTTGTCACATGGCAAATGCTTTATAAAAATGCAAACTGTTACTCATATCACATTCTAATGGAAAGAACATACGAATTCTACAAATCTATGCAATAAAGTGTGCTAAGCCTATAACTTTGATATATTGTATATCATGGGAACATACATCCGTGTAATGGAAACATATGCCTTTATTTTTAAAGCATTGTTTCTAAGGTAGAAATAATAGTTGCTCTTTAAAAAACTAAACACTTAGGTGATGAAGAATGCTGTAGAACTGTACTTATCCCGAGAGCTCAGAAACCTAGACTCCAGGCACCAGGCACATTCTATGCAGTCATTTACATGAACCATCTGGAAACTGGCATCTGTATTCTAGATTTATGCTTTAGAGCCTTAGACGCTTTTTAAAAAGTTTTAAACCTTTGCTTCTGTTTTTTACTAAAGGTAATTTATTTTAGCATGTTATCTTCTGCAATAGAATTATATATCCTCATTTGCAGGTATTTTTTTCTGAATCAATTAACTTTTTTCCATTATGATATAATTATATTTTAAGATTGACTTTTATTCTGCATGTCCTCAGAAACATTAACATTGTAGTGTTTCATAAATTTATATTTGAATAATCAATAGATAGACTCTTTTTAAATGATGATTTCCATATTAACTTGGCACCAGGAAATTGAAATTTTTTTAAGTCCCTCAATTTGAACCTTTTTATACTTTTGGATAAATTAAAATCAGATGAATTTTTCCTGAAAGAGTGGCATTAGGATAGCAGAATCCTTTTTCTAGTCAAAGTGGCTAGAGGAAAAAAGCTTTACTAGACAGAGAAACTAGAAATATTAAGAAGAGCTAAGTTCATGTTTTAAGTAGGGCATCAAATCTAAATTATGAGGTGATAATAAAACTGAAATAATTAACAATATGGCCAATAAATGAGAATTAGAAGTAGATAAAAGTAGATGCAAGAGATGTGCCAAAGAGAATGGTTCATTTTTAAAATAGTGAATTCCAAATATGTAGCAAAATGAGTGCTGAGATGATGGACTCTGAGATCAGTGTAGAATTATAGATGCCCCTTCTATACAGGCATTTCTTTACCTTGCTTTTCAGTACTTTGATATCAATTTCTTCCTCATCTGTTCTTTACACTCTTGTTAGATCAATATTGATTAAACATCACTTTCATGCTATTTCATGACAAATAGTGTTACCTCAATATGAAGCCTAATCTGCCCTGCTACATAATTTGTTTATACCTATTACATGCAATTTCATCCAAATATTTAGTAGCAGTACTCTACACTATTTAGTACAGAAATCCAGTTTCCTGTCTGCTTCCACTATTATGCTCATTTTTTTTCTGAATCATTACTTTTGCTCATATTCTTAGTTGCAGTGCCTCTCCCCTACCTCCCATTATGACTGTTATGTAACTAACTGCTGTATATCTCAACTTTTAACTCTTCAGTATTCTAAGAAGACTTCTCTAACTGCTCTGAACTCTATTTTAAAATTCTGTACTTACTTTATATATAATAAAATTTCATTACCCAATGATATTTTTCATTCATTGAAATCAAATGTTTTTCTCTCATGTAGCTCTTGACAATTCTTCAACACAGGGTAAGCTCCTCTATCCCCTGGCAATGCTTACATGTAAATTGTTTTCATTTGCCTTTTTGTTCTTTCTCTGTTTCAATAACCAAGCAACATCTTTTTTGACAAACTATTTTTTTTCATGTTTTATTGTAATGGATAGCCTCTCACCATAGTATTAACCAGTAAGAATCATTGTGGACATCTTTGTTTTCTCACTTTAATAGGAATGTCTCCTACATTCTCTATTAATGTGATTTATTTTTTTTTAAAATAGATACTTGTAATGCTTATTTATATATTCGAACTTTCTCTGAACTGTAAGTGTAGCAGTCTCTTGTAGGTTACACCTTTTAAGTGTAGAATTTATAGCTTAACACAGGTGGCTCTGTACTCATTTGCATTTGGAGAAAGTAGAAAACCACTGTAGATGAAGATAAAAGGTAGGATCTCTAATCTAGGAAAAATCAAGTGTCTTTGAATATCAAAATAATATAATAAATCAGGAGAATTGAATGAGAATTTATTTTCAAAGTGTTGATATTCTTGTCTTCTTCCCCTTTGGGTTTACAGAATATTGGTAGCCAGATTTAAACTCTTCAGGCAGGAGAATGGAAGAGTCTCCTTTGGGAAATCTGAATAGCCCAAGAAGAAACACCTTAAAATACTTAAATTGATCTGTCTCCAATGACAAACCTCAAGCAGGATACCGCATGTTGAATCCCATGGTTGACAATTCTTACTTATGGGCATAGAACTTTCAACCTTTTTCAGCACCCCTACTGTGGGAATTTTCTGCTATAAACTATGAAGAGCAAACTAATAAATAACAAGAAAGGCAACTTGGAAGAAAGAAAGATTATGGAGATCTATGAAATCTTTAATATCTTTGAGAAATAGGAGAATTTACTGCATTATGAACAGGAATAGGTTGTTGTTGAAAAAGAATATCTGAAACCTATAAATGAGCTCCTCAGAATTAGAATTAAAATAGTATAAATTAATTCAAAGTAATTTGAAAAGGTGTATGTATGCCTCTATGTTCACAGCATTCTTTACAATAGTCAAGACATGGAAGCAACCTAAGTGTCCATCAATAGATGCATAGATAAGGAAGATGGTGTATATATACACAATGAAATTTTACCCAACCATGAAATGAAATCTTGCCATTTGCAACAAAATAAATAGACCTAGAGAGTATATAAGTCAGACAGAGAAGCACAAATACCATATAGTTTCACTTATATGTGGAACTTAAAAAGCAAAATGAGCAAACAAAACAAAACAGAAACATTCAGATATAAAGAACAAGCTGATAGTTGCCAGAGGTGAGGGGAGTAGAGGAGTGGGTGAAAAAGTTGAATGGGGAATAAAAGGTACAAACTTCCAGTTATAAAAGAAATCAAAGAGATGTAATGTATAGCACAAGAAATATAGTCAATAGTATTGTAATAACTTTGTACTGTGACATGATAATTAGATTTATCACATTGATTACTTAGTAAGGCATATAAATGTTGAACAACTATATTATACATTTGAAACTCATAATATTGTATGCCAATTATACTTTAATAAAAATAATAAAATATTTAATAAATGGTAAAAATTACAAACTCAAATTGAAATCATCTTCCAAGGAGAAGAATATGGAAAATAGAAACTAAAAGATATACTAATTATTTCTGTATCAATATTCAAATAATATTAGTTACAGAAGAACAAAAATAATGTAAAGGAAGAAATCTTTACTTACAAAACAAGAAAATTCTCTGAACTTGAAGAATGTGTGTTTCCAGATTGAAAAAGCCCAATAAAATGAATGGAATTGAAAGCAGCTCGAGACATATTGCCATGAAATTTTAAATCATTGAGGGTAAGATCTAGCAAGCTTCTGCAGAATTAAAGTCATGTTAGATACAGAAGGTAAAGAATCAACTAAACTGGAGATTATCATCAGTTGGAGCATTGCTTCAAAGTTATCAAAGAAAATGAGTTCCACACTTATTAATTAAATGTGAAGGTCAGTATGAAGGTATATTCAGATATGCAAAGTCTCAAACATGCCTCTCTCTTGCTCTCTTTCTAATTACCAAACCACGGAATAAAGCAAGAGAGAATCAGTGTGGGATACAGGAAAAAAATAACCCAATACAAGAAGGCAAAAGGAATTCCCAGGGTGGTGGTAAAGGGACGCTAGGCCTAGGTTGTAAACAAGACTGATGGAGAAGGTGGAGGATGGAGACATGTCTTTGAGAAGATTAAATTTTTAGAATATCTGAAGTGATTAGTATAATAAGAAATTTAGCAACTGGTCAAAATTGTTTTGGATGGATGAAAAAGCAAGAGATTTGTGTGCGTGTCTGTGTTTGCTGGGGCCAGGGAATAGAGAGTTAAACCTTAACTGTCGTGTTAATAAAGTGAATAGGAAATTTCTAAAACTTAAATGTTAGAAGCAGTAGTGAAGCATATTATTTAGATATGGAGAAAATTTTCAAGAAAATAGTTGAAAGATTTTGAAAAGGTTACTTTTAGAAAGTAGGTATGAAAAGCGAGGGAAAGAACAACTTTTTTTTCCCCTAGTAATCAATGTAGATCTCTCTGACTCTAAACTGCATGAATGCATAACATTGATAATAAAAGCCTACAAAGTAGAAGGAATTTTAAAATAAATGTCACTGAAATAGTAAATCTGAGTAAATATTAAGTATGTAAGTCCAATGACAAAAATATAGGCATTTGAAAGAGTGGCACTTTTGGGGAAAATTAAAGTTAATTTGGAATAAATTAAGTTTGGGGTGATTATGGAGCAGCTAAACAAATGTATAAATTTTTTGAAATGGTAGTAATAGTATAATTATTTTAACATATATAAAATGTTTATTATACTGTCCTGACTATTTAACATACATATTTCATTTAATAGTTATAATAATTTTGCAAAGTATGTCTAATCATTATTCTCTTTTTACATAACTAAATGTGTAGGCACAGAAATAATAGGCAAATTGCCCAAAGTCACAATGTCCTCAGTAGTAGGTCCAGGACTTGAGAGCTTCTGTGTTTAACTCTTGAAACCCTGTTCTTTACCTCTAAGCCATTTAATAGAATGAACTATAGTGAAATAGAAGAGCACTTAGAAAAAGATATGATCAACAAAGAATATATGTTTTAGATTCTGGTAATTTGAAGGGAGTTTCATGGCTTTGATAAGGGATGTCAAGGCAGTGTTTAGACATAACCCAGGACTTAACCTATGCAATGGATTGAGGTTTCATAATAAATAAAATATTGTTGCAGGTCCTTGTAAACTGTTTTAACATAGGAATGGTATGAAGATTTTAAAATGTTAACAATTTTAAGATTTTAGTAAAATATTAAAAAAATTAAAATACCAGAAAAAGTTTCTAAATGTGGAGATATGGCACTCTTATTTCTTTTCCATTCTGCAAAGAAAATTCTGTAAATCATAAAATATATACATACATGCACATGTGTTTAATTATTTATGTCATGCCTAGTGAGGGTAGAATAGAGTTCTGTACAAAATTGTATAAGCATTTTGTCCTCTTCTTTTTTTGCTACATGAATATAGAGTACATAAAATTTATATGTATATATATATTTGTATCTTTATTATAGATGTATAAATGATCTTGTTATTTAGGAAAATTTCACACCAAAACTTCAGTATACATTTTGTTTACTTATAAACTATATACATTACATGGTATGGATGCCAAGATCATGAAAATTTATATGTGTATATATATGAATTATTTTTATTGTCATATTTTCATAATTATATTAGTGGAATGAAAAATATTAAAATGCAGTTTCAGTCTCAGTAGAAAATAAATGTTGATCAGGATAAAAAAGCAAGTTTTCAAAAAAGGTTTAATAATTAAAAAATATAAAGAAGTGAAATTATTTTAAATAGTGACTAAGTGAGGATAGCATGTAACAATAAAGCTCCTTCCCTCTTCCTCCACAAAATTACAATTTCTGATGTGATAAATGTAATATTTGAGAGAAAAAATACATACACATTATCTTCATTTTTGCTGACCACTCCAAGTGAGGGTGATTTAATTTCCCTAATCTTGTTTTTCTTTTATGGAATCTTGACCTATATGTGTTAGGCTTATTAGTAAGAACTTTATTCAAAATGAATGCCCCTTAAAAGTCCAACTTGTATATCTGAAAATATGTGTAGTGACTATTCATGCAGGGAAGTTTTAAAAAGGGGGAAAAAAACCCTCTCTTTTCCAGAGTCATGTATCTGTTTTCTCCTTTTATCATAGTCATTTCTCTGTGTCCACCAAGAATTTTGGAGTTCTCTGCATAGTAGTTGTTTCACTAAAAAGAATCTTTTTGTTTCCAAGATAGTGGAAGAATTTACTTAATTATTTTATTTTTTATTTTTGTTAATTTTTCAGAATTCTGGTTAATATGGAATGTATCTCCCCAAGGATTTAGTTCTAGATAAACTCTACCTACTCCTTATAACTTCAGTTTCCCCTCACATCAACTTCTCAGGGATAAAGGATTTATTCTTTTCTTAAGCTGTTATGGAAAAACCAAGTCTGAAGTAGGAGTATTTTTCAATGTAATACTTCATGTATTCCTTTTTAAATGACTAATCAAATGAAAATTGAGTAGGACTAAATTATTTTCTCTCCAAAGAGCATTAGAAATGATACATATTCTTTGTTTACATTTTAATTGTCCTCAATTTTGAGGTCTCTGAGAGCTGTTAATATTGTATTTCACACACACATAAAACTGTGCTTGCATCCTGTATAAATCCAATCTATTTGGCTTCTCTTTTCCCCAAGAGAAAAGAATCCAAAATTTGAATTATTAAATTAATAATGATCAATATATAAATATATTTAATTTTCTGCTAATGTAAGAATAGCTCACATCTCACCCTGGAGTAAAATGTAAGTGCTAATAAAGACAATGGGTTATGAACAGTTTCTTGAAAACCTCTCCTATATGGATTTTTTTTTTCATTCTAAAAAATCCACTCATGGATGTTTTAAAAAATATATCAACACAAATATGTTGTTACAGGTTATGAGGAAGTGTCTGAAATATATAAAATTGTTTCTTAGTGTAAATAGTAGATTTTTTAAAAATTGTTAAAAATGTTGCCTAAGTGTGTTTCTATATCACAATGTTATATAATATTTTATTATATTTCCCCATTGTGTTCAATAATGAATACTGAACATATTTTTATTCCCCTTTTAATAAGTGAGGATTCTAAAGTCCATTGATCTTCAATGAATTTTAAAGCCACACAATTAGTAACAGACCCAATATAATACCAGAAAAATCAATTTGCCGTACCAAAATTTAGTCACAATGTCCCTTGCCCAAATATATATTTTCTTCTTTCTCTTACTCTGTCAGTTTTTAACTTGTCAATTATAGAACTTGCCATCTGCAGATACCAGGAAAGAATTGAAAAAGTAGACATAAATTTGTGGATGTTATAACTAAGAATTAATATGAACTCAATGAATGCCTTAATTTTAGAAAAGAGCCTACAAAGAGAATAGTTTTTATTTAATGATAATTGAATTTTAACATGAATAGAAAATCTTTTTTCACTTCTCATTATATTTTGCAGTTCAATCTGTCTCCTGCATCCACTATTTGAAATAAATTCACCATACTTCTTGAAGGTTAGAAAAACTTGTTCCTGCTCTGGGAAGGCTCATAATTCTGGATGGAGGGGAAGGGAACTAGCCCAAATATGTCTTGAAATATGCCCTTTCCACTATTTAATTACTTTGAACATTCATGTATTTTTCCTTACTCATCTCAAATTATTAGTGTTTTTCTTTAAAATAAACAAGGTACATAAATTTTTATTGTTTACTCTTATTACTTATTAATATAGGAAAACTATATTTGTTATTATTTTGGAATATGCAAAAATGAAATCTTCAAGAAAAAAGGTATCAAATAACATTTATAGTCGCTGACTTATAAACCTAGTGTTTGCTAGATAAACAGGTGGGTGATCAGACACTTAGTTCTTGGGAAATCCATGAGTAAAACAAAATTGTCTTTCTCCACAGCATCTCTGTAAAACTTAAAATATATTTCAATGACATGCAAAAAATTTTTTAATGCACGCCATTAATCTAAGCAAATCAATGTCATTTTGATTAGTGCAATGTGAAGTTAGAATAAATTTCCAGGCAAGTAAATTTATTACATTACCAAAGGCCAACAAATAGGTATGCTTAACTAAGCTTAATTGAAGTTACCCAACATAAAAAAATAAAAACACAAAATATAGCTAGTATAGAAAGATAATGATGAAAAATTGTTGTAGTACATATTACAAAGCTGGTTACAGGGATGTTCAGGGCCTCATGCTAAATGCTGTTAATTAAAATAGTCACAATTGCTAACAAAATAATTTTGGTGTTAATACATTTTGTAATACAGGTAGTGTTCTTTCTGTCTAAATATCCATCCATCCATCTCTATCATCTATCTATTATCTCTCTGTCCATCTAACTGTAATCTATCATCCCCAAATAAACTGAAAATGGAAAATGTATCTATTAATTTTATCAAAAGGATCTCCATGTCATAAATTTATTGTTTTTTATTTCTCATCTTACAGTCCTATAAAACATCAAATCGTATATAGGTAGATAATGGTAAATGACAGAATATGATATTTGCTGACCAAAACCACCAGGAAAATACCTGTAGTAGAGCAAGTTTTTTGACTCCTAACAACAAGGGAAGATGACTACTGTGAGCAAGCATGAGATACCTCAGTCAGAAAATATTATAGGGATTAGGAATGTGTTATCTGGTTTTCAGCAAGGTTCAAGGAAGCAGCATTTTGCTTTCTTTTAGTTTTTTTACCTTTGTTTTAGAAGCAAGGGTAATTCTATTGAGTATCTTAATTGTTGTCTAGAAAATAATAGGAATTGAACAAGGTTAAAGTAAGAGTTTGTAAAGAAGCAAGTGACTCATTTTAGCCAAGATGGGGGTTGTTTGGACATTGCTGTGGTTTGTACAATGTATTATTTATGTCTGTGTTCAGACTTGATTATAGAGTGATCTTATTTTTGTCTTGCTGTATCATGGTCAGAGAATAACCTTGTCTGATGGTGTTTTATGAACTTGTTTATGTTCAACAGGAGAATATCTTGGTCTAGTTGGGAGTGCCAGCCCAGCTTACAGTGAAAATGGAGTTGTAGCTTTTTGTCAGATTCTGACCATCAAGGCTGCTCTTCTCCTTCTCATAGATTTTCTCAAATATTATTTAAACCTCTTATCTTGCTCCCCTACTGTCTTGTTAAAAATTCCACACAATGACTGGCTCAAATCACTGATAAAAAAAAGTGCATAAACCTATGGGTCACTAATCTCTCTCAGAAACAGTACTCTTCTTGGAGGACTGTGATGCTTCAACATTAGGAAAGTAAAATAAAATTAAAATGTAATAATAAATCTGATTTTAAACCACAGAGTTTGTGGTAAGTTGTTTGTGTAAGATAGCAATAGATAACAATGTAATAGGCTATGTCCAGCAATATGAAATTGATTAACATTTTCATGTGACATGAAGGGATATTTGTTTTCTGTTAAGGAAGAATATTACTATGCAGACCATAAGAGTCATCTCTTTTAAAATAGCTTATCTATTTTTTGGAGGAAAAAAACACCTAATACAGTGAACCTCATAAAATATATTGAACTTGAGAGAAACTCAGTTTATATTAATAGAGTGAATGAAAACAGACAGAAGTATGATTTTTTAATATGGCCTGTGTTTACTATCTTTAAGGCAACATGAAATGAAAAGAAGTTTTGAGACCTCATTTAGGAAAACAGTAACATCTGTTTGAAGCACATCTACTATGATTTTCTGACTGCAGCAATGTAGTGAACTGGACAGTTAATGTCACAATGTTGGTGACACATATATATGTATCATGAGTTGTTAGAGAGAATACAGTGTTGAAAAGGTGTTTTTCTACTAATTTTGGCATAATCACTTTAAGTGCAAACATTGAATAAAATTATATATGCAGATATATACAGTAGAAGAAATGGACTGACATTTCTGATTCCAAATGAATAAGTGTTTAAGAAGAAGCATCAGTTTCTTTATTTTAAGATGAGAAGTAAAACAAAGTGTACTAAGAATAAGAAGGACTGACTGTGTGGTCAATGGTTATTGATTCACATTTCAAAGAAAATTAGAGTCAAACATAAGAGAATGAACAATACAAGGATTTGTTAAAAAATCCAGATGGTTCTCACAATTTAAAAAATAAATACTTGCATTTATCCCAGTGTGGAGAGGGTTATTTATTGCTCTGAGATTATGGATAATAGCTATGGTTTTATTCTGGCAATAGATGCTTGACTAATAAAATACAGATTTTGTTGAGTTAAATTTTGAAATTCTATCTTTGCTCTATGTTAGCACTACCGAAATAAGGTTTTAAAAATGTTTGTATTCCTTAAAAAACATGCTTATCTCATTGTTCTTTCTAATTGAAGTAACCTGACTAATCACTGTCTGGATTAATTTATATTGTGAGTCTTCAAGTTGGTATAATTATCTTATTCTTCAAATTCATTTAAGGGAAAAACTAACTTGAAGGTCATGAAGATCTGCCAATGTAGGTGTCTCTTTGACCCTTTTTCCCCAATGGTACTTAATCTAGCACACAGAAATGTTGTACAAGATGAAGGAATAACAGCTATGCCCTCTTCTTAGAGATAAAGGGAAGACAGTGCTCAAAAAGGTTGACATTTTAAACATATATCAATTATTGTAAAAATTATTGTATAATTTATCTGATCCTTTTCTCTAATGATCAAATCTGATAAGACTGGAAATAGTAGTTACGAAGAATTACAATTAAGTTAATTGTAGCTAAATGATTTTTTTCTTACAAATTAAAAAAAAATGCTTTTGTTTCAATAGCATTTGAGTTGATACGATCAAAGTGAATTCTAAATAAATCCTTTTCTCTGCATTTTGGGAAATACAAACATTCCATGAGAGTGACATTACTCATACCACTCTAGATCATCGGCTTAAGCTACTTTTAGAGAGATTGTGAAAGATACTGGGTTTCTAGTGAAGCTGATTTGCAGAAAGTTAGCCCTCGATACTTTCTGAGCCAATTTGTACATAATTTTCACTGTATGTAATATAAGTAGTCATTTACTTTTCTTTCTTCTGTCAAATCTTATCTCTTTTTTTTGCCATGAAAGCTTAATACTTGACAGAAGTTTTCCATGAGACAGCTTGGACTTGAAAAATAGGTCTGCCATTACCTATTTAGTGAAACCTAGTTAGTAAACTGGAGAGAATCTCTAAGTCTTTGACTAGTTAAATATAAAATGAGAAATATGTGTTAAATACTTAGAGAAAATGTGTATTCTCAGTAAGCATGTTATCTTATTAAATGTGTGTTCTTTTAATTATTAAATGAAATGGGCCACAGTTAATATAATTGTGCCAGATCAATTTCTTTTTCACTATCAAGATGATTTGTAATTCTCACATCAGTATTAAGGTGGCATTATCCTGAATTTCAACTTGTGATTGATCTTTGAGAAATTGTTCACCTGCCTGCCATTCACTAACAGTCAATTTATTGACTGCTATATGCTAGACTGACATAAAAGAATGAATAATATATTTTTACATGTAAAAGTGAAAAATATAGGTGTATTTGGCAATATATTGCATTGAGTAATCAATATTATAAGATAAATATATAAAATTAAAGCATCGCAATCAGTAACTAATTACAGCCTCCCTGATGTCACCTCTTCTTTCTGTAAGTCCCCTTATTGTAGGTCTGGTGCCTATAAACCTCTGTCTACCCTGTTCTTGCAGGTTCTTATTTCTGGGTCCTAAACAAAAAGTTCATCAGGATCTGCTCCCAACTAATTCCTAGTTTAAAAAAAAATTTCATAAAAGTAGTATATTTCAAACTTATTAAGTCTGAGGGTATTTCTTCCTTATAGTTTTTTCTTTTTTTTTACTGTTTTTGTTAGCTTTATTGAGATACATGTATCATACAATGAACTCATTTAAAGTGTCCAGATATATTTTAGTTTATTCACAGAATTGTACTTCCGTTAACAAAAATCAAATTTAGAACATTTTTATCTCAAAAACAAATTATGCACCACTTAGCCATCATCCCCTCGTTTTTCCATTCTACCTACCTCTAAGGAAATCACAAATCTACTTTCTGTCTCTATAGATTTTCCTATTCTAGACATTTCATATGTAAATGGAATTATTCAATATGTGTTCCCATGTGACTGGCTTCTTTCACTTACCATTATACTTTCAAGGTCCATCCATGTTGTAGCATGTATCAGTACTTCATTTTTTTTCATTGCTAAATAATGTTGCATCATTGTATGGCTGTATCACGTTTTATTTACTCATTTATCAGTTGTTGGATTTTGGGTTGTTTCCACATTTTGTCTGTTATGAATCATGCTTCTATAAAATTTATGTACATTTTTATTCTCTTGGATATAGACCCAAGAGTGGAATTGATAATAAATTATGTTTAACTGTTTAAGGAACTGCCAGGTAGTTTTCCAAAACAGCTATTTTACATTATCACCAACAGCATATGAGGGTTCCAATTTCTCTGCATCCTTAACACTTAATGACTCCCTTTCTGATTATAGCTGTCCTAGTGAGTATGAAGTGGTATTTCATTTTTTTTTTATCACATTTTCCTGATGGCTAATGATGTTCAGTGTCTTTTCCAGGGCTTAATAATATATCGTTTTTGGAGAAATATCTATTCATATAATTGGGTTATTTGACAATTTTGAGTTGTAATTGTTCTTCATATATTATACACCAAGTCCCTTCTTAGATATATGATTTGCAGAAATGTTCACCATCACTTTATTGATGGCATCTTTTCAAGCAACAAATTCTTAATTTTTATGATGTCCAGCTTATCTGTTTTTTCTCTAGTCACTTGCTTGTGCTTTGGTATAGTTGTTTAATTTTTAATATAAAAGTAACATTTGATCAGCATGAAATATTGGAAAATAATATAAAATTTAAAAGAAAAATCCCCTACCATTCTTTACCTCATCATTTAAAGGCAACTATTCAATTTGCATAGTTGATAATGTTGTATATGTACTTTTTATTATGCCTCTTATTCAATTAATATTATAGTCAAGGTATTTTCCAATCTTTACTTCTATTTTAAGCCATGGCTTTTATATTCAGTTACATTTGTTGACCATAGTTTAACTTAAACATTTCTCTAATGTGATATTGGACATTTAGATGTTTCCATTGTTTTGTATTCTATATCTTCATTTATTTCATCCATCAATTTTCTCCAAAGTAGAATTATTATGTAAAAGAGCTATGAACATGTTTAAAACTATTGATTAAATTGCAAAATGGCTTTTCTGTAAAGGTATGCCAGTTTTCACTACCACTGGTAGTGGTTTTGCCCTGTCTATACTTCCTTTTTATAAGTATGTTTACCTGTTTTAAGTCTTTGTGAATGAAAGGGTTTTGTATTAAATATGTGGATATAAACTTCTCAACTTTTATTTCATATCATGAATTTTTATAAAATAAATATGTTATTACATAAATAAATGTACTTTCAGAAGTTGAGGGTGGGCTACTTGAAACTTTGTCTTTCCTCTATATTTTTAATAATAGACTCTACTTGGCAATTTCTTAAAGGAAGCTTTTTTCTTTATTAGTTTTTGCTTTTTTTTTTAACAGTGTATCATATTAAAGGTATTGATTTTCTTGAGAGGAAAAAAATTATGTTTTATCTTCTGTAATAATTCTAATGCCCTCATTAACACTTTGCATAAAATAGTAATGACTTAGAAAATTGAATGGAGAAAAATCCAGTGGAATATATTGTTATAGTACACTATAAAAGAAGTTAAATGAGTGACCTGGACTTCTGAAATATTAGATCAACATTAAGGCACAAATGACAAGAATGAAAGGCAAGATGCTCTAGATAATGTGCTATCAAAAATAACTCCCATAATTTGCTTTTTAATTTCTTTATAACTTACTGACAAGATTGATGTATTACTTGGTATTTTAAAAGATTTCTATATAAACCAGAAAAGTGATGAACAGCTCTTTTTCAACTCTAAACCAGAAATAATTATGATTATCTGCACTATTTAGCTTGAAAAGAATCAAGAATCAAATACTGTTCATGGTCTGTTACTTCTACTATGATATTTGATAATCTATACAAGTCATTGAAGGTCACTCAACCTTAGAAAGCTTCAAATGAACTTAGTCTTAAATGAATAGTCAAGTATGTGTACTATTTTTCCATTACCCACCTGTCTTAAACCTAAGTATAAATTCCCGCCATCGATAAAGCTTAAAATCAGTTATTTTGGATTTGTAAATATACTTTATTGAATAGACTATTATAATAATGTACATGTAGATATTTCACATATCAGATGTTTGCTGTCAGATGAAGCTAAATCATGTTTTATAATTAACTGTAATTTTTTTCTGTTATCTTGTTTTGGATGAGCAATACACTATGGTTATAAAAATAATAGAAATTTTTCTGTGGTTTCCACAGCATTAATGTGGATGTTAAAAAATGTGAAAACAAAGCATTTCAAAATATATAAGCATATGCTTACATTTTAACTTGGAAAACTATATCATATAACTCCATTAAGAAAATTTTAAAGTAATAATAATCTTACACATTCAACTCAAAATTATCTTTAGTCTTATGGAATCTGTTTCTCTGATATTTTCTATAATTCATCCATTTCTTCACTTCCAACAAAAACATGAAGGTTCTGAGGTTACTGTAGGATTTTACACTATGTTTATTAAACTTTAGTACATTAGACCTCTGTTTCATTTCTAACAGAGGGAGGAGTCATGGTAAATTTTCCATTGTGGATATGTTTTAAATGATATTGTGGAAAGAGGTGGTGGTGAGGGTAGTAAATCCATCTTTTAAATATCAGAGACAAATGAAGCAACCATGTGCCTATTATCTGTATATCTATGCTCAGGCAACTATGCCTTTGTAACATTAACTGAGAAGAAAGAGGCAAAAATACTACACATGAGGATAGTCAAACCTAAGCATCAAAATTCTCTCCTATTGATCTCATCTAATTTTGAACAGGAGCACATCAATAATGAGTTGGATCATTTCCTAGTCTTTAAGGGTTACCAAATAGGGGCATAATTTAATCAATAGATTGTGGATAGGAAAAGTGGCCTGAAGATGAAAGAGACTGTAGTGTTTCCTCCAGTTGGGTATAATAAATGGTTAACAAGGAGGCTCTTAACCACAATTGTGGTCTGTGTGCATTGTCTAAAGGCACGTAAAGCAATAATGTGGTAGTTTAGCCAGAGATACAGCTTCTTGCTCTATAGACCCTGCATATGATCTGGCAGAATGTTAGTTACCAGGGATTAAGAGACTGTTAAAAAACACTGGTTTGGCAGTCAGATTTCCTAATTTGAACTCTTGTTTAACTACTTACTGAGTCTGTGCTCTAGGGCAGGTTATTTAACTTAGTACTGCAGTTTCTTTATTTTTAAAAGTGAAAAAATTTTCTAGAGAGGTTTCAAGGTCTAGGTGAGATATATGAGTGAAATATATAGAATGGGGCCTGACACATAATAAGCTCTCATACGTGTTTGTTATTATTCATATATGAGTTATTTGTGGGTTTGCAGTTTTCCTTAAATAATATTGAGAATGTCAGATATAATATAAAATTAGAGATAAGCTTAATAATAAGAATTACTTTCTTAACAAGAGACAAGGCTAGTGAGAAGAAAACGTGGGCCAGTTAAAAGCCTTTTAAAACTGAGAACTGACATGTACATGATACATTGAGCTTTTCAGGGTAAGGTTTTCTAAACAGTAATGCTTTTTTATGAACTCCCAACTTATTGATGCTATTTATACTACTATTGAAAGAAAAATGAAATAAGATTTTATGTCCTAATTTTGATGCCAGATGGAGAATGAGCAGGCAGAAAATGTGATATTTGTGATATTTCACTACAGAGGAATTATAGTTGACAGAGTATATTATGCCAAAAAACAAAAATTTAAGACAAGGTAAATATATATAAGGGTCAGCTGTCAAACTAGAGGTTAAGTTTACCTTTTATTATATAGGCAGAGCGTTAGTGAGAATTTGGAAACCAATCAAAAGCTATCTTTTTATGCTGTTAGAAAATAATATAAGATGACAAATGACCATGAAAATCAATCAAATTGTAAAATATTTTAAAATAGAAGAAAATACCTTTCTTTATCACTCTTAGTTTTTTTAACTGAAAATAAAATTTCTACATAGTCTGAGGAAAAACAAAAACTAATATATTTATTAGAAATAAAGATTTGAGGTGATATTTTATGTAGTTAAGTCAAAATAAATTGATTAGCAATTATTTTTATACAACCTCATCCTCCTTTGAATACCACTATTAATTTTGAATTAATTTGCTTATACAATTATTATATCAAGTAATATTATTGGTTTTAAAAATATATATAAAGAGAAGTATAAAATCTTATTTAAAAATATATATAAAGAGAAGTATGAAATCTTACTTAAAAATATATATAAAGGGAAGAGAGAAATATATTCTCTTAATATCAGTATTAAGGGAACAGATTAAAGTTATATTTCACTTACACAACCAAATAACAAGATTGACCATTCCCTGCTAGAGTACAAACAAGTCTTGTAAAACAGTGACAGAAAAATAGTAAAATAGTAAATTTTTCTTCTTTGCATTTCTGCATCCATAACACCTTTTATTATATGTTAAATCACTAGCTTTCATTACTAAAATTTCACATGTTTGTGCGTACTATGAAGTCTAAATGCAATGTGTCCATTTTCCTACGATGGCTTCTGGTCAATAAATGCATTTTCCTAAGACTTCACTACTGTATAATGTTTATATTTCTGTCAGCCCCTATATATACACTAGGTCCCAGCCTCTCTAAATTTATTTCTTTTATGGCTTTATCTTGACTTATTTTACTTATGTTTTTTTTTTGCTGTTAGATCTCAACTATAAGCTCCAAGTCTCTATCTTTAGTCCAGTGATACAGCTAAAAGTCATCTCACCAGAAGGCCTTCCTCTAAGTTCAAGCTGTATGTGTTCAAAATGAAGCTCATATTATTCCTTCAAGTATAATAGTGACCCTTACTTAAGACAACATGCAAGTTAAACTCCTTACCTTCTACATAGTACATTTCTCGTAGTTTCTTAACTTCTGTAGAAATATTTAAGGGACTTAATTATAAAACAGATTTTTTTTTCCTGGATCAGGATTTCTTTTTTTAAATTTTTTCTTAGAGTTTTATTTCTAGCTTTCTCATCATTTCATACTTTTCATTCACTGGTCTTCATTTTCATCAGAACTATACTTTAGTCAATAGGTAGAGAATGTAGAATAAGAAATCCTGGAATAAATTCCGTAAATAGTTCAGGCAGTTCATGCATAGACAGATTTTGTAAAATTAATTAATTTATTTTAATTAGTTTCAAGTATACAGTATATTGGTTAGGCATCTATAGAGTTCATAAATTGATCCCTCCAATTGCTCCCTCCCTTCCCTGGCCCTCCACCTAGCCAACATATTAATGCTAACTGCATTCTCTATGCCGTGCTCCCCATCCCTGTGACAAGCTATTAACCACTAATTTGTACTTTTTAACCCTTCACCTCATTCTCCCAGCCTCCAACCCCCCTCCCCTCTGTCCGTCACCAAATTGTCAACTATATTTGTGAGTCTGTTTTTGATTAGTTTGTTCTTTTTGTTCCTTAGGTTCCGCATATAGGTGAAATCATGTGGTATTTATCTTTCTCTATCTGACTTATTTCACTCAGCATAATAACCTCTAGGTCCATCCATGTTGTTGCAAATGGTAGGATTTCATTTTTTTTTTTAATGACTGAGTAATATTCCATTGTATATATGAACCATAACTTTTTTATCCAATCATCTGTTAATGGGCATTTAGGTTGCTTCCATATCTTGGCTATTGTAAATTGTGCTGCCATGAATATTGGGGTGCATAGGTCTTTACTAATTATTGGTTTTCTTTGGATAAATACCCAGAAATGTAATTGCTGGGTCAAAAGGTAGATCCTGTATTAATTTTTTGAGAAACTTGCAGACTTTTTTTCATAGCAGCTGTACCAATTTACAATCCCACCAACAATGTATCCTCGCCAACAATTGTTGTTTTTTGATTTATTGATGATAGCCATTCTGACAGGTGTGAGGTGATATCTCATTGTGGTTTTAACTTACATTTCTCTGGTAATGAGTGACCTTGTCTATTAGCCATTTGTATTTCCTCTTTGGAGAAGTATCTGTTTCATTCTTATGCTTACTTTTTAATTGGATTGTTTGTTTTTTGTTGTTGAGTTATATGAGTTCTTTATATATTTTGGATATTAACCCCTTATCAGATGTGTCATTTTTAACTAGAATTAAGAAGAAGGCATGGTTTTCTGAGGATAGAAAATAAAAAAGAGATTCACAATATAGACACAAATTCATGGAGGAAGAAAATGGAAGCGAATAAGAACTATCATGGAAAGTTCTAAATAGAACCTAGGCTTTAAGAAGTATAGATTCCATAAACAGAGCAGTCATTGAAGTTCATTTATTAGACAATTGGTAAAGATCTAGAAAGACTGAATATGAAATTGAAAAGGGGGCGAGACAATTGGGAAATTAAAATTTATGAATAAAAATCTGGTCACACTTGTGGGAAGACTGAGTGTTATATGGTGATTGTTGAAAGACCTGGGGGAAGTAGAAGGAAGGATATATGGCATAAAGCCTACTAATAAGGTAATACATAAGAATAAGGCCCAATTACTGGGAAATTTGAGCACAGGGCTGTAATTGAATATTGTAAATCAAAGCAAAATCACAGCTTCTGAAAAAAACTCATAAATTTAGAGTGAGACTAATAATAATTATGCTTACTATATAATGAGTAACTATTTTGAGTTAGTAAATATATATATATAGTATTTCCAATCTTTGAAATAGATAATAATGATCCTATTTTTCTGGAGCAAAGGAAAAATAAAAAATAACACATAACATGTAAGTACCGGGACTGAAATTTAAACCTAGATTTTCTTGAATTCTAAACCTCAACCCTTTTCATTTAAATATTATCTCTCATCAAGCACAAGAGAGTATGGCTAATAAATTAGGTACCATGGTTCCAAAAGTTAGGACAAATTTAAAATTAGAATTCTGATGGAGTTTACATATAGAATAAATTTTGCTTATGTTTAAAACTTTAATGCTACATCACCTAATATAATGAATCTTGTCCATCCCCTTATTCATATTATAAATAAAATTAGATATTCAAAAATATGTAATTCTATGACAGCAAATATGTTCATTAAATATTACCATATTTTAAGTTTGCTAAATCACTTGAGCTTCACACATGTTCTATCACCATTTTATTGAAGTTATTGTATCTCATTATTTGTTGAAAACTAGTTTCTACAAATTAAGGATGGTTAGTTCTTATGGCAAAGATTACGAATCATCAAATTTTGATCTGTTGACTTTTATTACCATGCGATCCCAGGTGATAACTTTGGTACTAGAGAGATTCTAGTTCTAAATCACTCTGTTCTCTTCTCCCTATAAAGAGGACTGGATTCTTTCATCTCAAAAGGAATTTCACTGCCCTTTTTGTGTTAGGGAAAATCAAGGTCATGTAACTATTTTGGGCTCTTTATCATAGGCTCATAAGCTTATTTTTGTTCTCACAATCATACCACTCTACTAGTAGTACATTAAAAAAGGCCAAAATACATTCCTACCTCACTGAGGCATGGGGCAAAGTTTCAGTAAGGAGGAATGGGCATTATGTTTTTTATTTCATTTAGATCTTTTTTTCTAATCCTGTTAGTCTGTGCATGGCTGTGAGGAGAGAGTTCAACCTGAGAGACAGCTTCTGGGTTCATACTATAGGTAGATCTGCATGAAAGGACAAAAAGAACAGTGTGTACCCTGAAGGAGAATATTCCAAGTGAGTCAAGATAATTGAGATATTCTATTTATAATCCTTTAACTTTACCACTAAAAATACATTTTCTAGCATGGAAACCCACTTATGTGCTTGGCATTGACCCATACCAGCATTCCTGCAGCTGAGAGTACTATAAAATAGGAATTTGAACAGAAAGAAGTTAATCTTGAGCTCCCCACAGAGGTTAGACCATGTAGCTAACACATATTGCTGGTGACATAATGGTCAGAGAAATAATTTGGGGTGACTGCATGTTTTTACCTCTCTTCCATATGTCTTTTCTTTTGATTTTATGGAAACTATTTTATATAGTTTAATAATATTGCTATTTTCATACTGTTTCATGAAGATGGTTTAATATTTGTAGGCATCCAGAAATAAATTTTGACCTACTTTGTACCCTTCTATTTATTTATTTTTGAAATTTTATTTTATTATTCATTTAAAGTATACAGCACATTGGTTATACATTTATATAGTTTATAAAACAATCCCCTTAATTGTTCTTTCTCTTTCTTGCTCTCCACCTAGCCATTACATTAATGCTAACTGTATTCCCCTGCCGTGCTCCCCATCCCCGTGACCATCTATCAGCTACTAATTTGTATTTCTTTAGCTCTTCACCCCTTTCTTCCAGCCTCCTAACCTCCCTCCCCTCTGGGCATCACCAGATTGTCCTCTATATTTGTGAGTCTATTTTTGATTAGTTTGTTCTTTTTGTTCCTTAGATTCT
>CM053503.1:138375945-138404809 GCA_028627145.1 Eidolon dupreanum
TTTGAGTCTATATTTGTCTTTGGAGCTGAGATGTGTCTTCTGGAGGCAGCATATGGGTTTTGTTTTTTGATCCATTCTGCAACTCTGTGCCTTTTTATTGGTGAGTTCAGTCCATTTATATTTAGGTTGATTATTGAAATCTAAGGTCTTACAGTTATTTTATCTTTTACTTTCTGGTAGCTTAGTGTTTCCATTGCTTTCTTGTCCTTGTGTTTCTGTTTTCTTTATTTTGGTTGGCTTTTGTGAGTTTTCCTTCTGGTCCTTCTTGTTTTATGTTATGTACTAGGTTCTGAATCTTTGGTGTGTGATTACCATTACAAATATGTAAAGAATAGTTATATATATACAGTCATCCATTTTCTTCTGTGAGTGCCTTATCTCCATTCCCCTTTCCTAATCTAGATCTTTGAGCCCTCCCCTTTTCATTCATTGTTGTCTCAATTTGTCTCTAAGTATGCTGAACATTCATTACTATCTTGTTATAGCAAATCTCTTCTTATTTTTATGTTATAATGCCCTTGTTCATAGTAAGGCTTGCACTCTTCTGCTTTTATCAGCCTGCTAGTCACCTTACTCCTAATTTTGTATTTTTTTTTTCTTTGTCATTTTGTTTTAGGTGAGCTCACTTCTTTTAGTATTTCCGGTAGTGTAAGCCTTGTAGTGGAGAAGTACCTCAATTTTTGTATGTCTGGAAAAGTCTTTATTTCTTCTTTATATCTAAAGGAGAGCTTATCTGGATACATTATTCTTGGCTGATAGTTCCTTTCTTTTAATAGTTTGAATATTTGATTCCACTCCTTTCTGTCTTTTAAGGTTTGTGCTGAGAAGTCCAATGATAATCTAATGAGTTTTCCTTTATAGGTTACCATTTTCTTCTCCCTGGCTGCCTTGAGAATTCTGTCTGTGTCATTGATTTTTGATAATTTTAATACAATGTGTCTTGGTGAAGGCCTTTTTGGGTTGAGTAATTGGGTGTTCTGTTGACTTCTTGAATCCCAAGCTCCAGCTCATTCCTTAGATTTAGGAAATTCTCGACCACTATTTGTCTGAAAATGCTTTCTAATCCCTGCTCCTTTTTCTCCCTTTCAAGAATTCCCATTATTCTTATGTTTCCTCTCCTGATGGTATCTGCTAGTTTTTGAATTTCTCTTTCATTATTTTTCATTCTTTGGTTTCTCTCTTCTTCCTTCTGATTTATTTCAAGATTTCTGTCTTGATATCACTGTTCCTTTTCTCCATTTGGTCGATTCTATTTCCCAAGCTTGCTATTTCATTTTTCAGCTCTTGCAGTGTTGATCTGTTAGGTTCTTTTTGAGGGTTTCAGTCTCCTTGCTAAAGAACTCATTCTGCTCATTTAGTTGTTTTTTCATTTCTTGAAATTGTTGATATGATTCATTTCAGATCTCATTGAGTTTTTTCAGAAGTAGCATCCTGAATTCTCTGTCATTTAAATTGCATATTTCTGTGTCTATAAGCTTATTTTCTGCAGATTTTTCTCTTTCTTTCTGAGATGCTTTGTCACCTTGGTTGTTCATGGTGTTTAATGGACTATTTTTTTGTATGGGCATTAATGAAGTGAGTCCTGCTTTTTTTATCCCAGAAAGATTTATTATTTAATGCTCCATAGCCTGTTGCAAAGAAGGTGTTTTTCTTTTGGCTTTTAGTATGTGGTGTCTAACCCTCTTGGATCTCTGCTTATATAAAGCCTTAATAATATCTTTTTATTTTCCTTATAGATGTTTAATCATGCTAGGTACCCTAAGGCTCATTTCCTGTCAGTGTTAGCAATAGTTTTGGTCACATTTGCTCAGATACCTGTGGGGCTCCACAGTGATGTCTCAGAGGGTATTGGGGGAGGGGCCTTCTGGGTTGGAGATGGGGGCTGTGGCTCACCCTTGGTTTTGCAACTGTGGTTGGTAAAAATCAACTGTTGTTTCTCTGCTGTCCCTGCTTTTCTGCCATCCCCGTTTCTCTGCCTTCCACCTTGATGACTGGGCACTGCTGCCAGCCACATGGAGCTCACAGCACTTCCAGGCAAGGCTGTTCATGGAAGTTGCCACACCTTCTCCCCTCTCCTTCCTTCTATAGGGAGCTCCAGCTGTGAGACACAGCTTCTTTGTTTCTCTCAGTCTACTGCCCGACACATGGAGTTCTGACCTGTGGTAGCTCTTATGTGCAGATCCCATGCTCAGATGTGTTGGTTTGTGGTTTTGGTATTTCTGTTGCATTTTAGATGTTCAGCTGATTGTTGTTTCAAGGAGAGAGATCTGGGCACATCTCTCACTCTGCCATTTTTAATCCAATCTTTTTTAATATATCTGTTTTTATGCCAGTACCATCATACTGTTTTGATTACTGTAGCCTGGTAGTATAGTTTGATAATAGATAGTGTGATACCTTTCACCTTGTTCTTCTTAAGATTGCTGTGACTATTCAGGATCTTTATAGTTCCATTTAAATTGTAGAATTATTTGTTCTAGCTCTCTGAAAAATGCCATTGGTATTTTGATAGGGATTGCACTGAATCTGTGGATTGCTTTGGGTAGTGTGACCATATTAATGATATTGATTGTTCCTATCCATGAGCATGGCATATGCTTCCATTAATTTGTATCTTCTTCAGTTTCTTTTTTTCAATGATATAATTTTATGAGAACAGGTCTTTTACCAACTTGGTTATTTGGTTCCTTGGTATTTTATTATTTTTGATGCAGTTGTAAATGGGATTGTTTTCTTAATTTCTCTTTCTGAAAATTTATCATTGATGTAGAAAAATGCCACTGACTTCTGAATATTATTTTGTATCCTGCTACTTTACTGTATTCATTGACCAGTTCTAACAGTTTTTTGGTGGAATCTTTAGAGTTCTCTGTATTTAGTATCATATGATTGACAAATGATGAGATTACTTCTTCCTTTCCAATTCAGATACCTTTTATTTCTCTTTCTTGTCTTGTTGCTGTGGTTAAGACTTTCCATACAATGTTGAAGAGGAGTGGTAAAAGTTGGCATCCTTGTCTTTTTCCTGATCTTAAGGAAAATACTTTTAGCCTTTCCCCATTGAGTATGATGTTAGCTGTAGGTTTGTCTTATATGGCCTTTATTATGTTGAGGTATATTCCCTCTATTCCCACTTTACTGAGAGTTTTTATCATAAATGGAAGCTGGATTTTATGATCCTATCAACAAATGCAGAAAAATCTGTTGAAAGGATGCATTTTTCTGCATCTGTTGATATGATCACATGGTTTTTATCTTTTGATTTGATAATATGGTACATCACATTAATTGATTTGCAGATATTGTACCAACCTTGCATCCTAGAAATAAATCCAACTTGATCATGGTGTATGATATTTTGAATGTATTGTTGAATATGGTTTACTAATATTTTGTTGAGGATTTTTACATCAATGTTCATAAGAGATATTGGCCTATAGTTTTCTTTTTTTTTTTTCTTTTTCTTTTCTTTTTTTTTTTTTTAATGTCTTTGACTAGTTTTAGGATAAAGGTAATAGTGGCCTCATAAAAGGAGTTAGGGAGCCTTCCCTCTTCTTGAAATTTTTGGAATAGTTTGAGAAGAATATGTGTTAATTCTTCTTTGAATGTTTAGTAAAATTTGCCTATGAAACTTTCTGGTCCAGGACTTTTCCTTTTTGCGAGGTTTATGATTACTGATTGCATTTCATTGGTGGTAATTGGTCAGTTCAGATTTTCTGTTTCTTCTTAACTCAGTCTTAGGAGACTGTATGTTTCTAGGAATGTATCCATTTCTTCCAGATTGTCCAATATTTTGGTGCATAGTTGCTTGTAGTACTTTCTTATGATCTCTTGTATTTCTGTGGAGTCTGTAGTTGTTTTTCCTCTTTCATTTATGATTTTATTTATTTGAGTCTCTTTTTTCCTTGATGAGTCTGATTAAGGGTTTGTCAATTTTATTTATTCTTTCAAAGAACCAGCTCTTGGTTTCATTAATCTTTTGTATTTTTCTAGTTGCTATTTTATTTCTGTTCTGATATTTATTATTTCCTTCCCTCTATTCACTTTGGGCTTTGTTTGCTGTTCTTTTCTAGTTTTTTTAACTGTAAGGTTAGATTGTGTATTTGAGCTTTTTCTTGTTTCTTGAGGTAGGCCTGTATTGTTATGCATTTCCCTCTTAGGACTGCTTTCACCATGTCTCATAGTTTTCATTTTCATTTGTCTCTAGTTATCTTTTGATTTTTTTCCTTGTTCTCATTGATAAGCCATTCATTGTTTAGTAGCATGTTATTTAACCTCCATGTGTTTGTGTATTTTTCAGTTTTTTTCTTTTTTTTTGTAGTTGATTTCTAGTTTCATATCTTCGTGATCAGAGAAGATGGTTGATATGATTTCAGTCTTCTTAAATTTATTGAGACTTGTTTTGTGTCCTAACATGTGTTCTATCCTGGAAAATGTTCTTTGGGGTAAAATACTCTGAAAATATCTATTAAATCCATCTGATCTAGTGTGTCTTTTAGGCTCATTATTTCCTTGTTGATTTTTTGCCTGGAAGATCTGTCCCTTGGTGTCAATGAGTGTTAAAGTCTCCTACTATGAGTGTATTACTGTTGATCTCTCCTTTTATGTCAGTCAATAATTGCTTTATGTATGTAGGTGCTCCTATGTTGGGTGCGAATATGTTTACTAGGGTATGTCCTCTTGATTTATTGGCCCCTTTAAGTTATGTAATGCCCTTCTTTGTCTCTTATTATAACCTTATTTTAAAGTCTATTTTATCTGATACAAGTATCACTACCCCGGCATTTTTTTATTTCCATTTGTGTGAAATATCTTTTTCTATCCCTTTACTTTCAGCCTGTGAGTTTCATTTGATCTCATATGAGCCTCTTATAGACAGCATATGCCATGGGTCTTATTTTCTTATCCAGTCAGCAAACCTATATCTTTAGATTGAAGCATTTGATCCATTTGCATTTAAAGTGATTACTAATAGGTACATAGTTACTACCATTTTATTATTCATATTTGTCCTTTCTTTTTTCTTTTTTACACCTTATTTTTTTACAGAAGTCTCTTCAACATTCCTTGTAATACTGGCTTGTTGATGATGAACTTCTTAAGCTTTTCTCTATCTGGAAGCTGTTTATCTCACCTTCCATTTTAATTGAAAGCTTTGCTGGGTAGAGTATTCGTGGTTGTAGATTCTAGTTTCTCATAACTGAATATTTCTGCCTGCAAAGTTTCCATTGAAAAATCAGCAGACATTCTTATGGGGATACCCTTTAAGTAACTAGCTGCCTTTCTCATGCTGCTTTTAAGATTCTCTCTTTGTTTTGACCTTTGGCATTTTAATTATGATGTGTTTTAGTATGGATCTGTTTGAATTCCTCTTTATTGGGATTCTTTGTGCTTCTTAAACTGGTATGTCCAATTCCTTTGCCAGGTTAGGGAAGTTTTCTGTCATTTTTCTTTAAATAGATTCTCAATCCCTTGCTCTCTCTCTTCTCCTTCAGTTACTCCTTTGATGTGGATATTGTTATGTGTCATGTTGTCCCAGAGGTCTCTTAAATTATCTTCATTTTTAAAATTTTTTTTTTCTTTTTGATGTCCTGATTGGGTGTATTCTGCTACCTTGTCTTCCAGTTTGCTGATTTGATCTTCCGCTTCATCCAATCTACTGTTGAGTCCTTCTAGTGATTTCTTCATTTCTGTCTGGTTCTTTTTTTATGATTTCTATGTCCTTTTTCATGTTTACTATTTATCTTCTCATTGTGCTCATCCACTCTACTGCTAAATTCTTTGAGCATTCTTATAGCCATTGTTTTGAACTCTGTCTCTGGTAGCCTGCTTGCCTCCATTTCATTTAGCTTATTTTCTGTTGTTTCATTTGTAGAATGTTTCTTTGTTTTCTCATTTTATTAACCTCTCTGTGTTTGTTTCTATGTTTTAGGAATATTTGTTTGTCTCTTGGCTTTGGCCAGATAGCCTTATGTGGAAGGTGTCCTGTGTGGCCCAGTAGTGCACTCTCCCTGATCCCCTGTGCTAGGGGCTCTGGATGTGATCTTTGTGTGAGTTGTGTGTGATCTTTTGTTGTAGCTAAGCTTTTATTGGTGTTAATACATCAGTGGGTGGGATTAATGCTCCGGCTGTGGGAATTGGCAGTGCCCACAAGGTAAGAGTTGCTCTGTGGGGGCTAACCCCACTAAGTGGGATTTGCCCTAGGAGGTCTGTGTACTTTTGGAGACCATAATTTGTGTGTATCACTAATGAGACTAGTCAGGAGTTACAACGTTGTGGTCTAGTGCCAGCCACTGGGTGTGTTGGTTTTGTGGCCCTATGGAAGTAGCTCCCCAGTAGGCCAAGGTTAGCCATTGCCTTTTATTGCTCGGGGTCACCTGGTGGGAGCTACAAAGTGATTTGCAGACAGTTGTTGCCTATGCTGGATCTATAGGTAAGTGGAAGAGATAACACTGTAGGCAGCAATTGGTTATCCCCCGTCCCTGACCTACAGCAGTTTAGCAGAGAGACCAGTGTTCCTCAAGGACTGACACTGCCAGTTGATTGTCCCCGTAAGTCTCTGAAACTGGAAGAGCCTCTGGGTGATATGCGTATTAGGTGGTGCAGCAACCCCAGGGTTCTCCTGGCTCTTTTGAGCAAATTTCCCCCTGCTACTGCAGTGCCAGTTTTCACACCAGTGTTGTCTCTGTGGCTCACTGTATAAGTTTCCAATCGTAGCAAGGTCAGCTGCTGCCCACCTTGGCTTACAAACACTCGAGCTCTGTTTAAGAATTACTGAAGCTTGTGGACGTGCATTTGTGGCCTGCCACCGAATGATTCTCCCAGATGACTGAGCTTTGTGTGGGTTGCACAGAGTGCTGTTGTTTGCTGTTGAATTCATGACTCAAGGAAAGCACAAGATGGGACTGGGTTGCTTGGGAGCAGGCTTTCCACTGGTAATTTGTGGGTTAGATGGGGTATTGTTTCAGTGAGGCACGGGGCCATCAGGCCTGCACAGCACCAGATTTGCTGCCAGCTCTGGGAGTGCAGGATCCCACCAAAGTCAGATATCACTGTGTGACCTACAGTCATCTGTGATGGGTCCAAAAAAATCCCTGAGATCTGCACAAGCAATACCGTATCTCTTGCTGGCAGCAGTGATCTTCCTGTCACTGTATTCTCTGAACTTTGCTCACGTCACTGGCTGAGATCTATTAGCTGTGTAGAATGTGCCACACCAAGGCGGACAGCTGCCTGTCACCGTGCTACGGGCACTTTATGTATTGGCTGCGGCAGGATCTCAGGAAGTCAAGGGCCATCAGGCCAGTAGTCTCAGTTTTCTGCACTTTCTGTGTCTGCACGTTCCTGCAGTAGTTACAGATCACAGGGAGACAAACTACTGTCTGGGGCAGTCCACAGACCCCTGTGATCCCCTCAAGAGGTACTGCAGCTCGTACAGGCAGCAGTGGTCTGGCCACAACTGTTTTCCCCGAACTGCATTCACTGTGCTAGCCAAGGTCTGTTGCCTGTGCAGAAAGCACAACCCCAGAGAAAAGCAGGGTGGGGCATGTGACCTGTCAGTGGGCTGCAGGCACCTTGTGGTTTGAGTGAAGAAGGATATCAGGGAGACAAGGACCACCAGGCCAATACAGCCTCAGTTTTGCTGCAACTTTTGTGCCTGCATATTTCCAATGTAGTCATAAATCTCAGTGAGGCTGGCTGTCATCTGGGGCACTCCCCTTGTAATCCCCCTAGATGACACTGCAGCTCTTGTAGGCAGCAGAGGTCTGCCTGAAATCGATTTTTCCACAATGCCTGCACTACACTAGCCAAAGTTTGTTTGTAAGGATTTTAGAGACCAGGAAAGGGGCAGGGTGGTGGAAGTTGACTATCAATGGGCCACCTGGGGCAATTTGTGGATTGGGTAGTGTCTCAGGGAGACAATTGGCCTTCATATCAATACAGCCTCAGTCTTGCTAAAATCTCTGTAAATGTTTGTGCATTCCCACAAAAGTCACAGATCACAGCAAGATCAGCTGCTGTCTGGGACTGGTCCACAGATCCCCAGGATCTCCCCAAGTTCCTGTTGGCAGCAATGATCTGCATGAAAATCTGAAATGTGCGCTCACAGTGCTGGAGGCCAGCTGGGAATGTTTGGCCATGAAATGATAGGCATTCTGCAGGTTGGATGGGGAGGGCTGATCCCCTAAGGCCAGCATTTCCTATTGGCCCTGTGGGAGGGATCTGCACAGTCAAGCTGGTGAGGTCTGTAGATTTCTAGGTGGGGGGGGCCGGACTAAGGCACAATGGAGGCTGCCCTTCCAGCCCTATTTCTGGTACCAAGAAATGCAGATTTTATAAGTATGGATCCCAAGTGAGCCTCTGACCCACAGCTGGTATCCCAGGTGAGTCCACAGGTCAGAAAGTCTGAGTGAAGGTCCTTCAAAGGAGCGTCTAGGATTTTAGTCTCCTTCCTCTCACCCAGACAGCTGGAATCCCCTCTAGTTTTTACAGTCAGAATTATTGGAATCTCCTCTTCCCTAGGCTGGGGAGCCCCTGAATGAAGCCAGGATCCCCCTCTCTTTCAGGGGAGCCTCTGCAGCCCCACTTTCCCTCCCAGTGTTCCTCCACCACCCACAGATGTGGGTCCTGCCTCCTTGGCAACTTTGCCCCTCCTGCCGTCTTTGATATGGCACCTTTTTTATATTGTGAGATGTAAGTTTTATGATCAGCTGGACTTCAGGTGATTCTCCACATTGATTATTTTATAATTTGATTGTAATTTTCAACGTGGACCTGGGAGAAGGCGAACCCTGCTTTTACCCAGTCTGTTGTGTTCCTCTCCCTATCTCAGATCCCTTCTATTTAAATAAATTATTTATGGATGTTTTTACCCAGGAATTAAAATTTTTTTATGCTTTAATTTCTTTTTAAATAGTTATTTCTTTGAATATCAGTAAACATCCAATTATTTGTATCAAATTAATATTAGTACTTACAGTCTGGCCTCACTAAATCCATACTCTCTACTTTTCTAAACTTAACTCATATTATTGATTGCAAAATATGCAGATATGTCTCTGAATTTTTAATAATCATCTTACTTTTTAAGTACTCTTTTGAGGTTGAAGACCCTGTGTAATTTACCTTCCTAGAAAGAGGCATGGCAAATGAGAAATGAGATAAGACAGTAATTAAGACAGACTTTCATTTTACTGTCATTGGCAGTTAAATGTGACAGTTACAGTGAATACTTCATAACAAGCCATTCCCTAGACAGCAAGATTGACATTTGTAAATAGTTTAAAGATAGTGAGTAGAGATTTCATGATTGGATGACTGATAAAATAGCAGTAAAACTTATCCTAATGATACCCTTGTGCCCTCAACTTAATCCACTGTGGCACCACTCCTAATTCTGATTGAAAAAGGCCAATGAAGTTCACATGAAACTGTAAATGATTCAATGATACACTACTTGAGTACACTATAGTATACAGAGCCTCTTTATTTGTTCATACAATCTTATAATTATCTAAGAATGAGAGCTGACTCAACCCCATATGTAGTTTCTAATATTTAAAGAATAAAAGAATATTGTGGACAGTACTTTACCCTCCTTCCAGACCTCTAGTTTTCATTTCTGTACTCATAGGTTGGTTTTCCTCTCTCTATGCCCCTGTACACTAGTCATAACTGGAATCAGAAATAAAAGAATATTATATAGAAAAAATATAAAGCCCCAAGCCTACTCTTTCTAATTCAGGAGGTTATGGGAAGGAGAGCCAATCAGAGATTGGAGAGGACCAGAATATATAATAAAGAGTATCAAGGAGAGGAAACAAAATTTTCTGGGACTTTACCATAGGAGATAGTTATTTGAAAGGACTATTTAAGTTTTTAAGTGGAAATAAAATAAGTTGGCATAATTATTCATTCAACACATATATGTTGAAAACACACTGTGTGTCAGGTGCCATTTAGGTGCTAAGGATATACAGCACTTGTTCTGCCCAGGGTAGCTTGAAGCATTGGAGGTGTGGCCCTGTCAGGAGCTCCATGCTTTACTCTGTTTAAATATCATTGAACATAGCTTTGGGAAACAGAAAGTTTGCCAGGAACACAAGTATCTCTGTGTCCCCCACCCAAACACAAACACACATACATGCACATACCCCTTACTTTCTCCTAGAGCAGTTTTCAGATTTGGAGAGAGCCACCTTTGTAAGGAGCACAGTGTTAGGCAGAGGGGGAAATTGGACTGTGGTAGATTTGACAGTGTCTTAGCCAACACAGCGTTGAGTGCTGGAGCATACAAAGCCTGTGAGAATTGTTCTGTGGTGGACCAAAACGGTCAGACATTTATTCCCCCATGGAGAAAGTGACCCTTTTCTGATACCTCAGCAGCAGAGATGAGTCCCACAAGGGGTGACAGCTTGGGCAACAGGCCCTTACTTGCATAGGGAATCTATGTAGTACGTCTCTGTGTCCACATTATCAGAAATTTATAGAAAATGCACACTGTTACATTTTCTTAGCAAATTTGAGTAGAATCCATCTAAAGCCTTCCCCTCAATATGTAAAATTAAAATAATTGGAGTTTTGTGTTAGGATTTAGACTGCTGTTAGAATTATTATTGGAGTTTTTCTTTGTTGAGTAGACTTTATTATCTACCTTACTTTTTTGATATAAGTTTTATTATTCATGTTTTGAATTGACAATAACAGATTTTTTTCCTAATTATAAATTTAAAATGCCTGATTAAAGAAAATTTTGAAAATATAGTCAAGTATAAAATAGAAAATTAGTGTACCCATAATCAACCACCTGAATATTAAATACTATTGCTGTATTAATGTATTTTCCACTAATATTTATTTAAAAATGATATATTCAATATCTCCAAATAAGATAGTATTCTATATACAGTTGTTTTGTGTCTTTTTTTTTTTTTTATAGCTGAATGTGTCTTCATTTGTATTTTCTTATGAACTTCTAGAATGTAAGCTTTGTGAGACAGGTATATTTGTCTATTATTTTTTTTTAGTGATAAACTCTTATTATATTAGAATAGTGTCTAGTATACAGTAAGCATTTGAAACACATTTTTTGAATAGATGAAATATCTAAACTTTTTGAAAACATGATTGTAATGACCATTGTTGAAGGTAACATCAGATCTTGGCTCCCCAACAAAGCTTGTTTTTGGGAAAAGAGGAGGAAAATTTCGTACAACAAGCTTTGTAGAAGTCACCTGAAATAATCTAGCCCTTTCAGTTTCAGATGCCAGTGGAGCTTAACATTTCTAGCTGGTATTCTAAATTTCCAGTTCTCTGAACCATTATTGTTTCTTTTCGTGATAAGAGTTCTCTCTTAGGTAACAGTGCTCTTAAAGAAATAAACCCCATCATTTATTTGTGGGGATAAGAATCAAACTAGTTCGTAGTGAGTCACTAGGTAAATATTGGAAAATGCCACCTCCAGTTCTACTCCTTAATTTTTAGGCTCACAAAATATTGCAGTATGAGAAGTAACACCATGCATTAGTTGCCGCTTCGGAATATTTATCAGTGACATGGAACTCCCTGACAGCTCAAAGCTTTCATTACCTAGATTTTCAGGTAAGTTTAGAAAATTCTATTTTCTAAGAGCATCATTTTTTTGAATGATGTGATATATGTCAAAACTAGAAAATTTTATGAGTATCAGCCCCTTGTCTTCTTTAACTGTTACGTGAATTTTTCTATCAGAGGAGATGTACTGTGAGAAACCCCAGGTAAAAGGCATTCAGTGAATAAGTGGAAGATTGTTTAGGCAAAGGCATGGTGGATAAGAAATAAAAACTCATATTAGGACAAATTACTACCTTCTCCATAACAGAAATCTTTTACTGAAACCAACTCTCTGCTGGTGCTTGTAATAAGAATTCTATGACTGCACTGATACTCTCTTAGCCTTTATTTTGCCTCATGGCCACATTCTTTAGAGCCTTTTGTGCAGACACTGAACTGGCTAGTGAAGGAGTATGAATCCTTCTTTAGAGCAGGTTTTCTTGCCTGTTTAATGAAACCTCCTTAGATTCTTTGCCCATTCTAAGAAGTTTATTCATAAGCTTAGTTCTTATTTTTTCCCAAATCCCTGTCTCAGACTATTACCATATCCTGGGAAATCAGTGTAGACCTTGATAACAATTTCTCCATACTAAGTGAATAAAGTACCCCACTCTGAGTTCTGTCTACTGGGGGATTTTCATCTTCTATTCCCCTTCAAGATTAAATCTGAGAGGGATTATAATGCTCAAACATTTAACCTAATACTGTCTCACACCACACAATAGCAGCTAAAATCAGACCTGAGCTTTTCATCTTTTGTCAAGTGATCATAGGGCATTCTCTTCTAAGCAAGATTAGTAGTTTGTCAAGAGCAAGAACATTGCTACTGTGAGCAAACTGTTCATGAAACACATCTCTGCCTTCAAGATCTGATCAGGCTGAGAGCAAAATTTAATACTAACACTTGAGGTTGGTCTGTTGGGAAAATACAATGATGTGACTAAATGGACAGGGTGGACTAGTTATGGAAGACAGACAGATTTGCATGGTCACTTGGTAGTTCGCGATTTGACATTTCATCTTCACTGTAGCCTAGTAGCAAATCGATGTCAGCTTCTCAAAGGGAGAATAGTTATTTGCTGAGCTGAGATAACTGCTAGCTCTATATCAAATATCCGGAGGCCTCTTATCCTGTCAAAATTTAACCTCCATATGGCACTCGTATCTGCTATAGAAACTTCAAATTTCGTTGGCTTCTCCAAGACATAATGGCCACTGTCAGAGGCACTTGTGCCATTAACTGAACCAGCTGGAGACTCTTCTCTCTTTTTATGTCACACTAAAATATCGCAGCTTTGGAGTTACCACGTAAGTAGAACAGATCAAAATATTTAAGTATAGAAAATGTGCCTCTCCAATTCAGAGGAGTGCATCTGATAGTTTTCCTTCTTAATGGCAGAGGATGCAGGGTGCAGCAAAATGTCTGTTGTATCAGGTGATATTCAGGCTCCTGGAATATTACATACCTTCGTGAAGTTCATTTTGTCCCAACCTCTGTCATAAGACATATAAAGGTAGTTACTGCTGTCTTCTTTCCAGGTGTTCTGAATTAAAGATCATCGACTTAGTGGACAATTCAGTTGTTCTTTGTAAAAATGAAGCAACCAAAGTCCATGTGGCATGGAGACAGAGTGAGACATCCCCAAAACAGGATGGCAAGGATATTGGTGTTTTTAAGGCAAAAGCTACTTCTTCTGGTAGTCCTTATGTATCAGTTGTTTAAACAAAACAAAACAAAACAAAACAAAACAAAACAAAACAAAAAAAAATGCCTTTGGAAGATAAAATGCATTGCAGATACTAGGACTTGTATATTTTCAACAGCAAGGAGATTACAACTGAAACAGAAAGTCCCTTATCAGATTCTCCATGTGATTAAATTTAAGTAAGCACTTCTGGTATCTAGAAGTCTTTACTATTTGTTATGGGAAATTGAATGTAATGAAAGATATTATACTTGCATATGTTAAGTGTTTGATACTAGCATTAATCTCTGTAGTTTCTCCAAGAAGATAATTCATTTCATTTTCTAATTTGGTGGTAATTGAGATTTAGAGCATTTTTAACTTATTGTAATAGCTCTAATTCCTTAAATATGGAATGAAATAGGATTAAGGAAAGAGTATTCAGGGAAACTCAGGGGAGTTAATAAACATTCTGTCTGTGGTTCTCTTGTGAAATAATTCACCTCCAACAAATGCATCTCTCTGTGTGCATCTCCTTTTTAATTTTTAAATTCCCAAAGTAGATAATCCCATTGATCTAGGTTTGGGCAGTTTTTTCTACTTGGATCGATTAGCCATGACCAAGGGGCAAGAGGAATAACAATGAGAAATGCCAGAGAAGAGTCATTATTTGTTTGTCAGCCAAACAAATTTAAATCCAAATTTCAGGCTAACTTACCACCCTAAGGAAAAGAAAATATATACTTTGAGATTTTAGGTGCATTTTAACTAAGAAAGTTAGTTCCTTCTCAAACAGAGCATTGCTTTGTATAGGAATGGGATCCTGGTAAAAATAAATAGTACAATTATCTTCTCCATTAAAGTTCATCAGGTTTAGGCAACATAGCGGAGTGTTTAGGAATTTGGACTCTAGACTTAGATTACCATTTTGAATTCTGCCTTTATGCCATATCACTTAGTCCTCTGTGTCTCAGATTCCTCAACTGAAGGTGAAAATAATAGTGGAATCTACCTCATGGGGTTGTTTTGAGGGAGAGATGAGTTAATGTTGGAGTGCGTTTATGCATTATGTCTGACACATAGTAAGCACTATATAAGGTTTGCTAAATAAATACCTGAAACTGCAATTATAATAAGAAAAGTGAAAAATCCAGCTAAGCAATTTGAAGTTATCATGTAAGTCCTGAATTCAGCAAGACCATGTGTGTATATAGACATACTTTTTCAAAGTAATATAATGCAAATATAAGTGGAAAAGTTCAAAAAAAATATGAAAAAAAGTCTAAATAATTAGGTAGGTTCTACTAAGAAAAAAATATTGGATTTTTAATTAAAAGACATGCAAAAATTATAACTGAGGAAGGATTAGGAGGTCTAAAATTAATGATAGGTATTTTACTAAACATAATGAGTAACTTGGCCCCTCTCTCAGTCTCCCTTTAAAATTTTTCTACTTGCAAAGATTATACATATTTCTCCACTCTTTGCCATGTTGTTAAAGGTGGCTCTGATCTTAGGGGGTACAAATAATCTGATTCTAGAATGAAACATTTAAAACTCTATTGTTACCATACAAACTGATTACTGATATTTAATCTCCATCTGCTTAAGTACTTTATCTATCTTTATGTTGGTTCTGAAATCAGGCTGAGGTATTTTTTATTCCCAACATATGAAGACAAAAGGGAAAAGATCTCACCTTTTACCACAAGCTAGATGTCAAAACAAAATCTGCCTATGCTCAGGCAATCAAATATTTATACCTGAAACTTTTGCTCTTGACTAAGTCATGGAGCAATGCAGGCAAAGGGAGAGCAAGGACATGTTAGTGGTGATGACCCTTAGTATGGTTGTATGTCTGATGACTCCAGAAGTGCCTAGAGGTTGTAGTGATTTACAGTGTTGATAGTGGTTTGCTACCTAGCCCATCTGAGTTAATGTCCTTTTTTTGAGTTTGGCTCTTCAGCTTTGCCATGTTATGCTTTGTTTTCAATCTCTCCTTGTATTGATGTTGAGTTTTAAATGACTCCATGCTAAAACAGTAGGGTGAAATACTAACGAATTCATGAAGAAAGTAAATCTTTTAAAGATACAAATGTGGTGTATATTAGATAGTACAGTAGAGAATATTCACATATTAGTAATTATTTGTGAAATTTCAATTAAAGCAGTTAATCACAGAGAACAAAGGACATTTAAAAATTAGTGAGAATTTTGACCTAATTATCTCTACACTGAAATTAATCTCAGAGAAGCAATAAAACCAGATAAGTAAATTCAATAAATTTACTTTTAAACCAAATTTATACCATACGTTTTAATAAATTTAGTAATAGAAATTACTCAGTCACTGACAGTTGCTACAGATACACCTAGAGCCCCTTATTTACAACAGCTTAACTAGGATAAAACATTAGTAGAAGTACATCAGGAAAGTATTATTTCACATTGTTTGACTGAATACACAGCACTTTGACAATTGAAAAGAATATGATCTGGTGTCAGGGATCGTATGGCTCTGTTCATTGTCACCTTCATTATGTGTGAACAAATACCTGGTAATATATCTGGAACTTATTACTTTCACTTATTTTCCATACTTGTACTTTATTAGATTTCTGTCACCCTCAAAGAATGCAACAGAATATCAGGAAGAGGCATTTCCAAACTTATAATAAATTTTTCAAAAGAAATTGAAATGGTCTGTTGTTTAATTCGTAACTATGAAATAACAGGTGAAGTTTCAAAGGCAGGGAAGATATGAAGAATACTCTAAGTTTTGACTTTGAAAATATTTAGGTAATGGAAAATATAAAAGAATTCACAAATACTACCTTAACTTTATTGTATCACATGTCATATAGTACATGCTATATTTATCAAAACATATTTAATTCTAAACTGAAGCTCAGCATTTCATTATTTTTCTATATATTGTATGTATACTGAATTTAAATACACTTATATAGACAATTCTTAGAACATTGGATAATAAAGACATTGCCATATATAAATACATATAAAACACATCATTTTAGTATATATCAAACATTAACATATGAAAATATCAAAGTTTTAGTCAGAGATAAAAGACGAACATCATATTCAGCACCCCAACCCCCACCCTGCCAGGTAAGTGAAAGTAAGAACAGAAGGGAACAACCTTAGGTAGTTTCTGGCTATATTTAATTTAGGAAAACAAACAAAATCCTCTTACTAATTTACTCATTTGGAGACGTGGAAGGCAAATACCAGATATACTGTCCTCCTGATTGTCCCTTTCAAGGAATCAACCCAGACAGTGGTGACGTGCATACTGGGCAGGCAGTGCTGTGCACAAAGATATCTAACCAAGGGATTGAAATTCAGCCTGTTTTCCACTTACCAAATTGTGAATCTTGGCACAGGGCTGTGTCAACCTGGGAGATGGGAACCATCTTGTTAACTGATTACTGCTTAGATAAATTTAGGGGAGTATTTCTTTTCTTTTTAATTTTTTTTTTTTTTTTTTTTTTTTGCAGTGGAGAGAAAACAGTTCTACATTAAAATTTTCAGAGTATAGAAATCTTTTTTTGGTAGCAAGAAGCCATATTTCTGTATCTTGTACTAGTCATTATTTATGTATCTATAGATTTGCATCTATACTATATATATATATATATATATATATATATATATATATATATATGTACCTATATCTGTATATCATTAGAATGCTACTATTGATGGTTCTTAATATGTCTCAAAGTAGGAATAGCAGGAAGATAGAAAATAGAAGATAATTTCCTCTTTAATACCTACCATCGTGATGAAAAGGATATTACTCAAGCAGGAGTGTGACCATCAACTTCGGACTATGACATTGACCTTATGAATGTTTATCTAAAAAAATATATTTACCTCTTCCATTTGAAAGTGCCACTTTGAAGAGTCTGCAGTTATTTTTTTCCTAGTTTTGTGTATCCTATTACATTTTACTTGCATGTTACTCATTTCTCAATGCATATATTCGTTTTTAACTATTAAGTTAAAGTTGGGAGAAGAAGCTGGCAACCTCTTTCTTCTAACTTTACCTGTATAGTAATGAAGATCCAGGAAGTTTAACAATTGAAGCTATTATCCATGTGCTCCTTGGGGCAGTTGCAGCTCACACATGTAATTGTGGAAGATAGGCAATAGGAGCACGCTATTTAGAATTGAGGCTCTGTTTTGTAATTTCTGTAGTTGAAATTATATGATCTTTAAGAATGGGCATTCTTGAAAAAACAGCCCATATATTCCTGGTGAAATTAATCAATACCTAATTATTTAGAAGCTATAAATGCTATCTTTGGTTGACATGCTCACAAAAGTGTGTTTTCTTCTGTCAATAAAGGGCAACAAATCAGAAATCTAGCATAAGGGAGGTTATTACAGAGAAGAAAAGACTCACACTCATTTTTTCACTTAGCTATTTCATCAATTTAATGGTATTTATGCCACTTTAATAAGAAAAAGAAAGAGCTTGGGCTTTCCAAATATAATTGGAAAATTGTAACAGATAATACCTGAAACCAGAGAAAACACAACACTCTAAAAAAGACTTTAGAATTCAGGACATTAGCAAAACAGCTCCCAAGATATAGAAAAATAAATATCACCATGTTAGCTTTAAAAAAGATATTTCAAATGTCATGCATTGGTCTACTTTGTTTATTTATGTATTTATTTTTGAATCTGAAAATCAGGTTTTATTGATAGTAGTGGATGCTGGAATGCTCCTTTTAGATACAAAGCAAATTTCCTCAATTTCTGGAAAGTTTGGCTTTTGATGGCTTAGAGCTAAATTCCTCAAACTAAGAACCATCTCACTCGAGGTCACATTGCCTCCCCAAGAGCAGTTCCTCAATGGCTGTTCAGTGCTGGGGTATATAAGTTCTGCCTGTCCCATTGTCTCAAGGGACAACTCTGAAGGACCATTCTGGCTCCAGAACTCCCTGTGGAATCACCTGTTGGGGAATCCTTTGTTGTGACTGCATCAGAGATTCACAGATTAACCTCTCCCTCTGCCCAATTCTATTGTCTTGATTTCTTTATAGGTTTTGAGTTTAGGCTACTGTGAGGTTGTAAAATATAATTTTCCTCCAACCTTCTAAGTTCTTTTAGTTGGACTAATAATCAAATTAACAGAGACAGATTAATGGGAAAAAATGTCCAAAATCTATTATACAAATGCATATTTTCAGGTGCCATAAGAATGATATTCAAAGAGGCATTGGGCAGTTGAGTTTTATATGCCATTCTGTTGCTAAGGACAGGGAGCAGTTTGTGGTTTAGGACCTCAAAGGCCAGGAAGGCAATTCACATAGAGATGGAAAAGCAAGTGTCTGGTAAATAGATGTTTTGCTGGGCCATCTTTAACAATAGGACACTAAGAAGATTTCTAACAACTGTACCTTGCTGGGTTCCTCTTTATAATCATACACTAGTTTATATTAAACTGTAGTTATCTGTAATGATATCTCCTTTCCTGAAGCAGGTCTTCTATATAAACTTTTAGGGACGGGGAGAGTCAAGGGTTCCTTCTGAGTCTTTTGTTCCTTAAAAACCACTTTAAAATCAATATCCTTAAAGGCATATTTTGGGATGGCCAACTCTACTTCCCTTCACTACTTACCAGTGAACTTCTTACATGAAAATCTGCTAAGTTTGTTTCCTATGGTGTGAGACCCACAATACTGATCAAGCAAAAACTATGTACTTATGTTTTAAACTATATCAAAAATACAATTTTTTAAAATAGTGAAATTGCATGACAGAAGAGCACCCTCTCTGGTGTTTACATTCCCCGCCACTTTTTTCTGTTCGGCCTTAAACCATACACATTTTTATATGTTACTGTAAACTCAGAAACTTAGATTTATATTTTATTCACATCAGTAAGAATAAACTCTTACTATTTAGCATGTGATCAATATTTTCTGCTTCTAAAATCACTGTTTGGATTGTTATCATTACTAGGACTTAATCTTTAGAGATTTAGTTGAAACCAACCTACACTTAAAAAGAATTACCAGTAAATATAGGTTCGCTTTTTATCCATTGATCTTTGTCTGTTTGTCTAGTTGTCTAATTTTTATATATCTGGACATTAAATAATATTTACATTGCATTGGTTTTACACTAAATCTGTTATTATGAAGATATCAATATAGAATATTTTTTTCAAATCCTTTTTATACCAATCATAGTATTTTCTAGATTTCACTCCTTTTCATACTCTAAACAAATAAATAAAATCACATTAATACCATTAGGAATTATATATAAAAAATTGTACTTATCAATGTATATCAATATATAAACTTACATAAAATCAGGATTAAACCACTCCTTTAAATTCCTGAATTATAAAAGCCACCAGTCCACAAATCATCAGAAAATAATATAATTCTAATTTTATCTCTAAAACTTTTCTTCATGACAAATTTAATACACAAGCTATAAATTACATAAACGTAAATATACACTGCAACAAACATCTGTAAAGAAAACACCTGTGTAATCTATAATATGAGCCAGGAACTGGAACAATGTTAGACTCATAAGCACTCTTTGGTGTCCCTTCCTGACATTGCACTCCTCTCTCTAGCCTAGGAATGAATGCTCTCTTTACTTTACTTTATAATTTTACCTTTACAAATATGTAATGATCTAGTGATTAATTGGCTAATAATGTTGTATATACACTGAAGCCAACATGTTTAATTTAATTTTCTGGAAGAGCCTGGGCTTCTTATTTAGCTGCCTACTAGACCTTGGCATTTGATACACTCATGAACCTAAAACTCAACATGCTCTAATATCAACTTATTAAATTCGACTCAGATTATTCTCTTTGATTCCATTGATACATCTTGTATTTTCATGGATAGCATCAACTTTTACACTTCAAATCCCAAACCTGAAGCTTATCGTCTACTTCCTCTTTACTTTATATATTTTTGTGTAAGCTGACTCCTGCTATTTTTTTCTGTCAATTTCCATTGTCTTTTTTTATTTTTATTTATTTATTTTTTATCTTTTGATCACTTGAGCTACCCCATATGTCTGCTAGGAAATTGCGGTAGTCACTTACTTTCCTCTTCCTAGTCCCTTCCATACCCCAATACCAAAGTAATTTTATGAGCCACAATTATAATTACTCATTTCTCTCTTTAGTCTCAGCTGTATCCCTTTCACCTAAAAGATAAAGTCCCAGATGCTCATGTGTCATACAGATAAATTTATGTTTTGGCCCCATCCAGTCTCTCCCTCATCTCCTGCCATTTCCTCTCTCTCACTTTACAGTATAACAAGGTGAATGGTATTGTATTTCTGTGGGCAAACCATAGTGTTTGCTGATAATACATACTCTTTCTATGCACTTGCCTACATTCTCTTCCCATATCCAGTTACATATTTTAGAAACTTTTTTAAAAAAATCATTTACCAGGAAAGACTATTTACCCCGGGGATACCTTTCATTCCAGAAGAGTCACTGTTCTCTCTTTCATACTACCTCTGTACTTTGGATACATACTTCTATTTTTGAACTTATCGCAATGTCACAGCATATTGCAATACATTCCAGTGACATGTTTGTTACTCCTACCAGCTGTGAACTCGAAATTAAGAGAAAATGTAATGTATCTCTATGTACTCAGAAGTAAATGTAGTTCCTGTTACACAAATGATCTCTCAATACTTGTTTAATTGAATCTTTCCTTAAACTGTCTGTTTTCATGTTGTACTAATTCATATTTCTTGCGACAGCACATGAGTTTTTGCCCAGCTAAATTTCTACACTGCTTCATTATTTCCTTGAAAAACTTGATATTGATTCACAGCCCCATTGCAAGGTTACAAGTTCCCAGGTCCATAAGTTCAAACAACCACTAAATGATCTAGAGTTAAACTCTGTGCTTCTTTAGGACTAAAAGGATTTAAGCCTATAGTTGTGAACACACTTATTTTCATATTGTATATTATACTATAAACCACTATAGAAACAGTGGCCTTTTTTTAAATCAGCTTTATAATCTGCCTAGTGCCTGTTAACCAGTTGTTTTATTCAAGAAGTAAACATGTATACTATATGCAGATTATTAACATTTGCAAAATTGAGATGGCAAAATCATATTTCCTTTGAATTTTCTGTTTTTGTCTATTTTTTGAAATGACTCTTGGAAATGAGCTATTATAATTAGAAAATTTGAGAAACTAAGTTTTTAATATCTTAATTCCACTCTTTTTCTTTCCTAATGGGAAAGAAGAGAAAACTCCTTCATTTTTCTGTATACTGAAGAAAGAGAGTAACATTTATTTATGTTTTTGAATCAAATTGCTCTAACATAGAGGTATTCTTTCTACTAGATGAATATTTTTCTCATTTATGAACTAACGTACTTGTTCCTTTCTCCTTAACTCCTTTCATTAAATTTGATTGTATAAAATTGCTATTTTATTTTGAAACTTAGAATCAAGACTTCCTAATTTGTAAGTTGTTTTCACTAGTTTGATATAATTATGAAAATAATAAAACTCATAGGAACAGAATAAAATAGCCTTTCAAAATCTTTCCTTAATATTTCTTTTCTCCTTTAATATGTAGCATCAATATTTTATGGAAGTAACAATGATATTCTAGTGTTGGTTTGCTGCTGCAGAATTAGTAAATACCTGAGAATTGCATATTCAGTAGTGTTAAAAGATTACGATTTGTAGCTCAAGATGGTTTATATTTAATGATACTCTATATTGTAAAGGGAAGAGATATAGAGCAATAGACTTTTCATCACATTCTGTGAATTCATATTCGCCTTAGGGGAAACTTCAGGCAAATGTGAAAGATAAACAACAACACCTTTGCTAGAGTTTGAGCAGTGCATAAGGTTATTGGAGCTGGTATTGTGGGAGAACATAGTAACCTTTGTTTTACTTGCATTTCTTTTATCTTTTTTATATAGCAGCTTTATTTTAGATGTCTATGTCAGAATACAGGCAGCTGTTCTTTTGGTAGTAATTTTGTATTGTTGTTTGCAGTATTTTCTTCCTTTCTTTTCTCCCTTTTTCTCTCCCTCCCTCCCTTCCTTCCTCTTGCCTTCTCTCTCTCTCTCTCTCTCTCTCTCTCTCTCTCTCTCTCTCTCTCTCTCTGTTTACTTGTTTGTTTATTTATTTATTTAGAACTTGGAAATAAGTGGATAGATGCTTATAACTTGAGATATGGTCAAAATATAAAAATAGAAGTGCTTACCAAAGTTGTAGATAACAAGCATACCATTACTTTTAATTATATTTTTATAAACATATGGATACTTTATAAATAATTTTTTGTGGCATACCTCATTATTAAAGTAAAAACTTTAAGACATCCTTTACAATATGGTCAGAATCATTTTCCAAATACATAATCCAAATTATATTCTTTCAATTCAAATAAATGTTCACTGGTGTTCTATGAACTATAAATAATGTGCTACTCACTGACATTCGAGGCTTTCAAACCATGGCTTGAATTTTTCAGTCTTTTTCTCCATTCCCTAGTCTCTTCACGGTCCTCCAGTCGAATAGAGCAGAGTTCCAAAACATGTTTCATATTTTTTAGTTGAGTTTTAAAAAATTCTGGTAAAATATACATAACTTAAAATGTACCATTCTAACCATGTTAAGTGTACAATTCAGTGGCATTAAGTACATTTGCAATATTGTGCAACCATCACAACTGTCCATTTCTAGAACTTTTTCATAATCCCAAACAGAAACTCCTTAATCTTTAAACAATAACTTCTACATTCCCCTCTTCAACCAGCCACTGGCAACCATTTTTGTACTTTTTGTTTCTATGAATTTGACTACTCTAGGTACTTCATATAAGTGGATTTATACAAAATTTATTCTTTGGTGTCTGGCAGTTTTCACTTAGCATGTCTTCAAGGTTCATTCATTTTGTAACTTGTGTCAGAATTTTCTTTCTAAGGCTGAATAATATTTCATTGTATGTATATTCCACATTTTGTATATCCAGTCTTCTATTGATATGCATTTATATTGTTTCCACCTTTTCCCAAGAGCCTCACCCAAGTTTCTTTTCTAGGCCTAAAATGGTCTATTGCATGTCTCCACCTGGAACTCACCATAAGACTGAGTTTATAGTCTCCTACAGCTTTTAGAGGCAGTCCCTGCCGATTTACCCACCTGCATTTGAGTTATGTGAGCTAGAGATGAGCCTCTCCATCCTCCAGGTGTCCTCCAGACATGTTAGAATAGATGTAAACAATAATATGCAAAACAGTGTGCTCTGTTCCCTCTCTGGTTGGATGAAAGGAAATGAGATGAGCCACCATTCAGAACCAAGACCAAGACAGCTGCTGTTATAGGGGTGGGGCAAAATAAATAAAATGCCATGAAACTTATCTACCATTTGAAGATGTCCTTTTGTTTTGCTTTGTTTTTGGATTGGGTGTTCCCTTGCCTGCTATAAACTTTTGATGGTTTTCCAGAGCTTCAACAAACTTGATTCAGACAGTCTTTTTATTATTATTATTATTATTTTTAAGTTTCTTCCTGTGGTCAGACAAGAGCTTGGAGCTTCCTTGTCTGCCATTTTGCTGTGCTCTGTGCTTCATAGTCTTTCATCATTATAATTTACCTGGAAACAGCTTCCCTATTCTACAGACTCTCCAAAGCCTCACATAAAATTCAGGCCATTTCTTCCTGAACATGAAACATGTTCTTTTCCATTTATTTTTTTTCTCAGTTCGTTTAACCGATAGTTGCCCAGTGCTTCCTGGAATGATGTTTCTCAAACTTGAATAATGCTTTTTAATTCTCAGATTTGCCTTTTTATGAATTATTCTCATATTTTACTTTAAAAATACTTAATATATATGAACATAAAATATATTTCTTTAGTGGTATACCCATAATTATTATACCTGAAACAAATAAATAGAATAAAGCTATAAAAATTACTGATTCAAATTGATATTACTAGTATAGGGGATAAGATTATTTTACTCAAAATTATGGATTAAGTAAGAGAAAGAAATATTTGTGTGTTCATTGATCTTCAGATTCACCCTAATTCCTGTTAAAATGAAAGCTTTTAAAAGAAATTGATAAGCAAATCTTAAAATTTATAAGAAAACTAAAGGGACTCAGAATATCTAAAAGTCTTGAAAACAAAGAACAAATTTGGAGGACTCAACCTTTCCAGTTTCATAACTTACAACACAGCTAAAATAATAAAAATAGTGCCATTGTGGCATAATGATAGACATATAGAGAAATGGAGTAGAATTGAAATTCCAGGAATACACCCATATATCTGTGTTCAATTTATTTTTTTACAAGTTTGTTGAGAGAATTTGATGGGGCAGCAACAAAATTTTCAGTAAATGATCCTAGGACATCTGAATATCCACATGAAAAAGAATGAAATTAGAACCCTTCCTTATACCATCGACGAATATTTGCTCAAAAAAAATTATAGGTCTAAATTTAAGAGCTAAAACTATAAAACTCTTAGAAGAAAATGTAAGAGAAAATCTTTATAACCTTAGGTTAGGTAATGATTTCTTACATATGACAGCAACCAAAAAAATAAAAAAAATAAAATGGACTACATTAAAATTAAAAACTTATGCTGCAAATGATATCATTAACAGAGTGAAAACATTATCAACAGAATGGGAAAAATATTTGCAAATCATGGATAGCATAAATGTATCTAGAATATGCACAGAATTCTTACAACTCAATAATAAAAGAACAAATACCCAATTGAAAAATGGACAAAGGATTTGAGTAGACATTTCTCTGAAGTATACTAATGATCTATAAACACAAGAAAATATGTTCAACATCATTATTTGTAGGCACATGAAAATAAAAGCCATAATTAAATACTTCTTTACACCAGTTAGTATTGCTTTAATTAAAAAAAACAAAGTAGGCAATAACAAGTGTTGGTGAGAAGTGGTAAAATTGAGGGTTCTTTTTTATTGCTGATGAGAATGTGAAACGGTGCAGCTGCGTTGGAAAACTATGGCAATTCCTCAAACTGTAAAACTTGGAGTTACCAAATGACCCGAGAATTTCACTCCTAGATATATATCCCAGAGGTAAGATCAATTTTTTATACTGCCCTATGATTTAGCTATATAGAAATATTTGTAGTTGCTTAACTTTTAATTCCATCCTGCCACAGCTGCCCCATTTATCTGAAATGGTGTTCTTTGCTTGACTAAAGCTTACTTGTTATTAGATATTTAACTCAGATATTATTTTCTTTGTAATGTTTTCTCTAAAGTCTCTTTTCTTCCTCTAAACTGATCTTTCTCTTTATGCTACTTTAGGATACCAAACTTACCTCCGTGCTATTATTATCCTAATAAATATAAGGTTCTGCTGCAGTTTTCACCCTTATTGAGTAGATTTTGGGCTCTGTAATGTATTTTGTCTTGTTTTTGTTTTCTTCATAGTTAATATACTGTGTGGTACTAATTCAGTATCATTTGAGCAGAATAGAACTGAATATTTTTAGAAAAGAAATTCTTCAAATAACAACCAATATGTATTTACAAAAGCAAGATGATCATTTAGGTACAGTCAATCTAAATAAGCTGTGTATTTGCATTTACCAATTAATGGGAAAAAATAAGTTTATCTCGTCGGATAAATTTGAAACAAATTAGCAGACTCTGAGATCTTCTAACTTTAAATATTAATTTTATAGCAAGAATGAACTTTGCTAATATAACTTGGTGGAAGAGCACCGTAAAGATTAAGCTATAACTGCTACAGTGTAGAGAAATTTTATGTGCATTTAAGTACCTTACACAAAGAAAATAAAATTTTGAATAGGAGGACAACATCAAAAGTTATATATTTGGCAATTTGAATTTATAAGCACAGGTTTGTATTAGAGCTGTTACTAATGAACAATGCCATGTGGTGGTCATGGAAATTAGCAGCAAGTATTTGTTAACCCATTTTCCATTTGTCTCAAGAATGCTTGGTGGTGCTTTGTGGCTGCAACATTTACCTTGAGATAACTCACAGATTACAGTCCTAACCTCACTTGTAAAGTTTGCCATGAAATATCTCACTTTTATTATTATTTTCACATTGCTCTAGTAAACTGATAGTCTTTAGAAACAAATGACATCATTCCATGTGTAGCATTCTGTTTTTAGTAGTGATGTTTCCATTTATAAAATATGGTAATTCTTGACCGCTGAAAATGTCAAATCCTAGAAAACATAGCATTCCTATACATGATGTTAACATCGTTCTCGAATAGTTATTAGCTGAAGATTCACTTGATGAATCTGATTTATGTATACATTTCTGTTGCATTAGGATTAGAGGCAAGCTCTGTTTAGAAATGACTCCAAGAACAGTTTTTATATTTTATTTTCACATTGAGAACCAGTCAGATTTGCTTCAGGTTCAAAGAGTATATTTACATAAAATTAAATTAATGCTGGCAGGGAACTGTACTTTATTTTTCTAAATGGGAAATGGGTTAAAAAATAATTTTAATAATTCTTGAGATCAGCTGAAGAGACCCACTAAAGATGCCCATTCTCAATCTTCTGAATCTATGAATAAACTGACTGACATGACAAAAGGAACTTTGTGGATATAATTCAGTTAAGGATCTTGAGATAGGGAGATTTTATCAGGTAGACCTGATGTAATTATAAGAGCCCTTTTAAAATGAAGGCAGGAGGTCAGGAAGGAGGAAAGATACTACCCTTCTGGCTTTAAAGATTGAGGAAGAGGCTTAGGGCAAGGAATGTAAGTGGCCTCTAGAGGCTGAAAAAGGCAAGGAAATAGGTGTCCTACTGAAATCTCCGTAAGGAACACATCCTTGGAGACCCATTTTAGACTTCAGATTTCCAAAACTATAACAATAAATGTTTGTTATTTTAGTTATTAAATTGCGGAAATTTATTAGAATAAGAAACTAATATAGTTCTCCTGAGTGGAGATCAGCTAGTTTGCTAATACATTTACATTTAATTTCAAAACTGCTGTGTAGTCAGGAAAACCAAGGGACTGGGTTTACAAAGTGAGTGAATATATGCTGCAATAAAATGGTGTAATTATTTTTTATATAACCATTTTTCTCTGAGCGAGTTAACTAGCTATAGGAAAGATTTATCTGGTATCTTCTTTAACTTTACCCAAGAAGGAGTCTGGAAATTATAGCTTCTAGGATCTTGCGATAAAATAATGAAGGATTCTAATTATAGTGCGGGTAAGCAGGAGAAACCCTCATTTGTTAGTAGAAAAACAAAGTCTTTTATATGTCCATCTTGTTTTTTTCTTTAATATGGCTTTTACAAATATACCTACACTTTTTAACAACCAGATTCTTAGAACTTTAGCTTTTTAATTATCAAATCAATATTTGGTAATCAAATAACACTCCAAAGACTAAATTATACAGTAATAATATGGTCACAAAGCATAGCTCTTTAGCAATGATGTCTTTAGTAAAACTGATTTAGACATTTCCTTGAATTCTTAAGAATTTTAAGTAACTGTTAAAACAAAATAGTTATTTAAAATGATATGTACAGTTTATAATATAATGGAATTAGGCTTTTAAAAAGTTAGATTTGCAGGAGAAATGTGATTGAATTTAGATAGAATCATAGCAGTGCTGCATTTATTATAATGCCATTTAAAATTGTCATAGCATTTATATATCTAGGTATCACACATACAGATATTTTCCATGTCCTTCCTTTGACAAACTTCAAAGCAAGTACAGAAACAACTTTAAAGATTCCCTAGTGGCACAATTAGCACTTCTAAATCTTCTTCTAATTAATCACTGGGGACACTTGACTAATTTGGATTTAACTCCAAATTCAAATATTTTCTTTAAGCCAAGGTACAACTTTAATTTTTTTAAATTGTCGCTTGTTAGATGCTCATAGTCCAAAACAACTGAAATTATCTTTGAAGAGGTGAATTCATGTGGACATTTTACCAGGTAAAATTTCATCATCTATTAGAGCTGGTATGGCTATGTCAATATCTACTTTCTCTGGACTCATGTAAAAACTCATAGTTAATATTAATCACACATTTTTTAAAGGATGTAAAAGACATATAAATTAATTTTGATTAATTTTGCTTTTAGAAATATAGAGAGATGTCCAAAATTAAGTTATATTTACTAAAGAGATAGTATCATGTAAAATACATGTTAAGATATTTGTGTTTATTTATATGTAAAATGGTAAATATATTCCATATAGAATTTTCCTGAAATTTTAATCTATATAATTACAAAAAAGGAAATGCCAACATACCAGAAAGCAAAAGATAAAATGTCTATAAGACAAGGAAGCAATGGAAACACTAAGCTACCAGAAAGTAAAAGATAAAATAACTGTAAGACCTTAGATTTCAATAATCAACCTAAATATAAATGGACTGAACTCACCAATAAAAAGGCACAGAGTTGCAGAATGGATCAAAAAACAAAACCCATATGCTGCCTCCAGAAGACACATCTCAGCTCCAAAGACAAATATAGACTCAAA
>CM053503.1:138405309-138449181 GCA_028627145.1 Eidolon dupreanum
TGCTAGTGAGACTGCAAATAGTTACAGCTACTATGGAAAACAGTATGGAGGTTCCTTAAAAAACTAAGAATTGATCTGCCATACGATCCAGCAATCTCTCTACTGGGTATTTACCCTAAAGTCTTGAAAACCCATATCTGAAAAGAGATTTGCACACCAATGTTCATAGCAGCATTATTCACAGTGGCCAGGACATGGAGGCAACTAAAGTGTCCTATGATAGATGATTGGCTAAAGAAGCTGTGGTACATATATACAATGGGATATACTCAACATAGGAAGAGATGAAATACTGCCATTTGTGACACATGGATGGATCTCGAGATAATCATGCTAAGCAAAGTAAGCCAGACAGAAGAAGTTGAAAATCACATGATATCACTTATATGTGGGATATAAACCTAAAAGGAACAAATGAACAGGATAAACAAACAGAGATTCATGGACATGGACTATAGACTAGTGGTTACCAGAGGGTAGAGAGTGGGGTAGACAGGATAAAGGGGGTAGGGGGAGGGTGAAGTGGGTAAAGAGGATCAAATATATGGTAGCTGAAGGAAATTGGTCTTTGGGTGGTAAACACACAATAGAATGTACAGTTGTCAAATTATAATATACACCTGAAAATTATATAATTGTATTTACCAATGTTACCCCAATAAACTTAATAAAAAAAAGACATGTCAGTGAGATATAAAGTAAGATTTATTGAAAGTTCATTTTAGAAAGGGACATGCCACTGTAAGGAAAGCAGCCGTCCTGTGGAATTTGGGAGGTCAAAAGATAAAAGAGTATGCTCCAAGAAAAGAGTGGGTTTTCAGTGAAGAGAGCTTTAACCACAGAGAAGTGGAAAGTTCTGTTTATATTTGGGTCCTGATAGAAGGTTACAAGGTCAGTATAGAGGATCCTCATGTGAGGTCATCTTGACTGACAGTTGACTGCCATTTTATACTTTGCCTACTGTGCTTGTGCTTACCTAGAATTCAGTTTGTTTTTATTAGATCCATGAACTTCCAGGCATAGGCATGCTATTAAAATGATGATATAATAAGGCTACGTTTATGGAGGGTTAGAATAGTACTTTCTGTGCTCGAATTTGTGGCCGGTTTAAGCCAGCAGCTTTTATGGCCTTTGTGTCTTGGTATGTAGGGGGAATTCATAACCATAAAATGGGAGGTGTTTCTGAGAAGTCCTTAAGGGAGATTTCTATTGTTACTGAGCTAGGCCTTCATGCCTGTTGCTCATGACTGCCTAAGTACCTAACAAATCCATCCACTCAACAAATATTTATGGAATGCTTGCTATGTGATAGAGTTTGGGAAATGAATAAAAAAAAAGAACACAGAGCTCCTGCCTTTGTGGGTCATATATTTTAGTAAATATGAGTCAGCAGGAAGAATCTGTCAGCGACAGGTTTGAAGACAGCTACTGACCTTTGTTTTTTTTAATGGAACAAGTCATATTTGGGCAATTCTCATTCTGACCACACATACTCAATCTATTTCTAAATCTGTAGTAATTAATTATATTCATTTATATTTCAAAATAAGTTGTAAGGTAATTTGTATAAAACAAAATTGCAGATATAATCACCTGTATGAAGTCCTTCAAGCATAATACAGTAAAACGATGTAATTACTGTGAATTAGAAGGATAACTACTGTAATACATAAACATCACTGCAAGTATAAAAAAACAATAGATATTCTGTTATTTATGGTTGGAGTCTCCATTGTTCATTGAAACTTATATTACTATACTATTTACAGAGATTAGCTGTAGAAATGAGTTCTACTTTGTGTATAAGTAATAAAATGTTTCCAGCTGATTATATGAAACAATAAACAAGCAATAGACATTTATGTCTCTTCTTTCACACATAGACTTATGTTGTGAGTAGTATTATAGAGTGATAAGAGTATGGTCTTCATAATCTGACACTTAATTTTATCACTTATTAGTTTTGTTACCTTGAACATAATATTTATCCTCTCTGAGTATTTCATGTATGAAATGAGGCTCATTTTACTTTGCTTTGAGGATAAAATTTAGCATAATTACATATGTGAAAGCATCTACCACTTGTGGCACATGGTATTTCTTAATAAATATTAGCTTCCTTTTTCTCGTATTTAAACCATCTTTTTACTTGAAAGATGGCACTATTACAGATAAAGTAAATGGAATGCTATTATTTATAAAATAATGTCAATATTAAGCAAAATGAACTAAAAAGTGATTATTAGCATCACAGGAATAAAATTACATTTTAAGAAAATATCTCAAATTTATATCAGCAATAACAGAAATCATCTGGGGAAAAATACCATTATGGTTCCAATTTATTCAACAAAAATACCTTAACAGTTGTTCTGCTATGAACAGTAAGTGAGACAGTTAACAACTATAAATAAAATACTTGAAGAAATCTTAGGTCATAATGTAAAGGGATAATTGAAACAAATATGTTAGTATTTTGTTAGTTGGTTTTCCTGAAGTTACTCAACTAACATTTTGTGCTTATTCCCTAGGAAAGAAGTGACACGGCAGATATTTGAGTACAGAGGGAGAGACTACATTATGAGTAGAAGTATAGTTCCTACTTGTGGTATTGAAAAGGAATTCCTGGGGCTTGGGATTGAAATGAAAAATAAGAAAATTTAATGAAGGAGAAAGGCTTGTAGGGTCTTAAAAGAGGCAACAAAACATAGGGGGCCCCTGTAATACTCAGTGAAGTGAGCATCTACAGAGACTGCCAACCACCAACTTTGCAAGCACCACTGATTTTCTCAGCTTGTGAATTGCATGGGTATTAAGTCAAGTGAAGACACTATCTACTTTCCTTTTGATAAACATCATACTATGCCTTTGTCAAAGTATTGCATGAGTAATTGGCTTTTCGTTCATCATCCATGCCTTCATGAGCACTGAGCATATTGTCCATTGACCATTTAAACAGGAATGGCACTCATGAATGTTTTGAGACTGCTCTATCCAGATTTAAGTTACCCCATGTAGACAACCTTCATTTCTGCAAAACTACACCAACTCTTTTTAAGTCTCAGATTATTGGAACATATCTAAAATAAAGATTAGGCTTCTATATATCTTGTGTAATGATGATGACATGGAAAGAATGGCTCATGAACGTGTCCACATGTGGAGCTAAGTGAAATTAAATTAATTCAACATCACCCTTGCCTCACCACCCTTTACTATGCCAGAACCATAATAAAAGATTTCTGTTTCAGAGTGTAAGTTAGGAAAAATCATTTTTTTTTTCTCTACCCTTAAGTTCTTCATTGAGAATCTCCTGCACTAAAGGACAGAGAGATACTCAGGGAAACTGAGCAACTTCCTGAAATGGCTCAAGTACCACTTTAAATACCATCTCTAGCTAAAGACTAAAGAATGTGTTTAGGGGAGTGGGAAGAGAAGTCAGTTATGGGAGATTACCAGAGAAAGCACACTAAACAGGAGTATGGTTATAATGCAGATTTGATTCAGTTGCCTTCTCCATTGATAAGAGCTTCTAGAGATTTAGTCATCCTTCTTTTTCTTGGTACGGAAAGGGAGAGACCCTTACAAATGGAGATTCTTATAAATATCTCTTATAAAAAGGTAACTTTTACTAAGTTTTCAGAACTTTTTCAGTGTCTGCTCTTTCTTAAAAATAACCAATTCAAGATTATTCTTATGCCAAAGAGACATTTTGTGAAGGGCCATGTCCAAAAATAATGAAAATGATATTTTTGAGTCCACTATGGAGTTGAACCAATTCCAAAGTAGACTAGGGAAATGTTCATGTTATCATATTTCTTGCTTACGTTCTACCATTTTTTTGGAGCTACCATCGCGACCCAGATATATTGCAGACATTCCCACATCTGGGTCCTTTTTGCTCTTTCGTGGTTTTTGTTTGGCCTTTTGTGGCTTTTGTGGCCCCTTTTGCCCTCTCGTTGTGATTGTTATTACAGTGCTCTGTTGCAGCTCTCATTGCTGAAACCATGTGCCTCCTTTGAAGATGCTGACTTCAAAGTGATAATGTTAGGTAGGCAGTCAGACATGAGTGACAAGGGAAACAAAGGAATACAGGCCCAGCCTAGAGACCACCCATAGAACACCCCAGTGGTAGTAGAATTCTGGTTATGCACATGTGCACTAGGCAATGAGTTATACAGCAACCAAGTGTCAATCAAAATGACCTCAGTGCCAATCACCTAGGAATGTCTTTGGAGGCACCATCACGACCCAGATATAATGCAGACATTCCCACATCTGGGTCCTTTTGGCCCTTTCGTGGTTTTTGTTTGGCCTTTTGCGGCTTTTGTGGCCCCTTTTGCCCTCTTGTTGTGATTGTTATTACAGTACTCTTTTGCAGCTCTCATTGCTGAAACCATTTGCCTCTATGGGGCATGCTTTGTCTTTCTAAAATATATTTTTAATAAATCTTTTCTAAATTGACCTGTGATTCTTCACTGTGTCAACAAGGAAGAACCGAGGAACAATTCTAATTACACTTCTGTGCCATCGTTAGTCATTATCCCTCTCCTCCCCCACTCCTCACCATTGGGGTGAAACATTGGGGTGACACTGAACTCCAATTGGCCCAAGGGTAACAATATGATAAATGATTTTGTATGTTTATTTCTTCAGTAATATGGGAACTAACCACATCTGTGTATATTAGTGAGGATGGAATGAGCAAAACATACATGCATGTTTCTCTGTATTATAAAATATTTAAAAATTCTATATGTGTATGTTAAATATACATAATAATGATAATGAATCATATCAACTGTTAAAAATGAAATTACACTTCATGAATTTGAAGATCTAATTGACTTTAATTAAGGGATTCATGAATCTGGCAGTATCTCATCAGTAATCACACAAACCTTCACTTCTTTAAAATGACTTTTTCTCTTCTATTCTTGATTCAAACTGGCCTTGCTCACTTGCTTTGGTAACTCTGGTAAGATATCAAGCAATCAGGAAGGTGTTCCTGAGTTGTACAAAATGGAAAATTTTTTTTAGGATAAAGGATGAGGCAAGGGAGTTTTAGCAAAAGAAAACAAAGGATTATCCTTGGGTCAGGACATCTTTTCTTTGGGGGAAGAAGAGGGGAAGGATTTTTTATTATGCAGATTACCTCTTCTTTCTATGGGGATTGGAGAAGGCCCACGTAACAGTGTACCTTACTGCTTCTTGACCAGAATATTCTGTTATGGTTGATTTAAGATTATATTTCTGGCAGAGGTCGAAACTGCCATTAGAGCAGGTATTAAATCTAGGTTTTGTATCATGGACTTTTAGCACGAATGATGTTATTTTGGACATGTGATTATTTCTTCTACAACACATCACCAATCAATCTACCATCTAAGAACTAGAACATTAACAATGAAGTTTTCTATTGCAACATCTGTACTGAATTTTTGTGTTTTTTTTTTCTTTTTAAAAGTTTTGTTTTATATGTCTTCATAAGAATATATAGCTTTACTTGTCTAAGCTTTTAAAATAATAAATTTTAGTAGTAGTATTCTGTGCTTTGCTTTTTTAACTTAACATTACTGTCCTAATATTCGGTAATGTATTAGGCATCTATAATGTGGATAGTATCAATATTTTAACAATATTAAATTTTCCAGTCCATAAACAGGCTTTTATTCGTTATTTCAGTGTTATTTTGTAATTTTTAGGATACAAGGCTTGTGCCTGCTTGGTTAGATTTATTTCTGAGTATAGATGGTCTGCAGCATATATAATGGTTCCACTTAAGATTTTTTGACTTTACGATGATGCAAAAGCAGTAGAAATAGTACTTCGAATTTTGATTTTTTTCTCCAGCTAGTGATACGTAGTACAATACTCTATTGAGATTCTGGGCAGCTGCAAGGAGCTGCAGCTCCCAGCCAGGCAAGCTATCACAAGGGTAAACAACTGATACTCTACAGTGTACTGTGTTGCTAGTGTTTTTTGGATGTTGTGTTTTGTGTTTTTGCATCCCATTAAGTCTACAACACACTCATCTGTGGCTCCTACTTCTGGTGAGAAGAGGAGAAAGGTAATTACTCTTGAAATGAAACTTGAATATTTTTGACTTATATCTTCAATTTGTGATGGGTTTATCAGGATGTAACCCTATCATAAGTCGAGAAGCATGTATATTCCATTGTTTATATTGCTATTGTAAATAGAATTGTTTCCTTAAATTCCTTTTTGGTTTATTCACTGCTTTTGAATAATGTTTTATAATCCTAAATAAATGTGAGTATATCAAATAATTTTCTACACTTATTTTTCCTGTGGTCTCTTAATGTGGTGATTTACCTCGATCAGTTTTTGAGTTTGAAAGCAGTCTTACCTGGAATAAAACAAGCACTTTTATGATGTATCATCTTTTTAAATATGTACTGCATTCAATTTGCCCATATTTTGTTTAGGAGTTTTACATCTATATTTATGAGCCATTTGTTTGAGTTTTTGTTTCTGCAGTGCCCTCTCATTCATTCATATATTACATTAATGGAGCAAAAGCTATGTTAGCGTAATAAAATAAATTGTTATTTCTTGGGGATTTTGTATATACCTAGTAGTAATTCTTTCTTTCTTGTATTGTTGATAAAGTTATTTGGGCATGGATTTTTTCTTTTCTTTCTTTTTTCTTTTTTTTTTTTTTGGTAGAGCGAAGAGGTGGATTTAATACTAATTTAAATTCTTTAATAGTTATAGAAATACTCTAAAATTCTATTTGTTTCTTAGTTTCAATGTTTTTCTAGGATTTTGAAATTTTATCTAAATTTGCAAATTTGCTGGCATAAAGTTGTATATAATAACCTTATGATATTTTGATTTTTGCATATTACATATACAGTTTTTTTGTGATACTTCTAATCAACATATAATATTAAAAAAGCCAGGTCCCTTTTCTAATGATCAAAAATGTTTTAATATTTTCATGTGATTTTTTGAAAGTGTCTAATTTTGTGACTTTCAAAGTACTTGCCCTTAATGCTGAAAATAGCAGGATTCTGGAGTGGTAATGAAAAGGTTTTAGAATGTTACAAAATATCATTTATAGTATGCCATTTTAATTAGCATGAAATAAGAATATCATTGTTTCATTCTTCAATATTATTTGGAAATCAATCTGAAGTTCTCAAATATGAAAGCATAACAGAAATTAAGCCTCATAGATTCTTTGTTAAGGTGCATTTCATTTGGTCATTAGTGTTGGCATAGTGTTTCCATGAGCAGCAAATTTAGTATTACTTCTAATGATAAATTATAATATGAATTCAGAAATACTTATGTCAGTTTTTAATGAATTATAACTTATCAGTGAAAACTAAAGTAATATAAAACAAAATAATTTTCATCAGCAACAAAGATGTGCTGGATAATGTGCTCAAATACAGTAAACTGAATTTTAGAATGAATTTTAGAATCGGTAGCTAACATTTAAAATTCTATATAATGAGTCCTTGTATTTTTTATTATTTCTTCTTATTAGTAATAAAATGTTCATTTGATTCTGAAATAATGTCAATTTGTGGTTGTCAGTAAACTTTGCATTTATGTCACTTTTAAAGAAAGAATCTACTTTTTCATTTAAAAATCTGTAAGAGATTTTTTGTATATATACTCTCATTTTTGAAATAAATATAATTTAAATTATCTCAGGTGAAGAAAGTTTCTACCTAAATTTTGACAATGCAGAGGCTTTTATAAGCCTCCTTAAACAGTGTACATAGACAAATTAACTTTTCTTATTTTCTCTTCTCTTCTGTGGTCTTTTACTTACTTGAGAGGAATGAGTATTCCAATAATTTGAACAGATAATTTAGACAATACCAGATGCTACATAATAAATTTAAGAGGCTAAGGAACAGAAAGATCTCAGTTCTCCATACCTTGCTACCTAAATTTTGTCTGCTTATTCCTTTCTTGGTTCTCACTAAGAATCCAAATCTGTTATATAATCTTTGTATTCTCCATACTGATAGTTTAGTAATAGATTTTGGCTATCTCTAATGGAAGGGATATTAAGAAAAAACACAGTGACTCTCTTTCTTTAAATTGAGCCTTGAGATACTTCTGGTAAAGTTGGGGGTTTCACTGCATACTGTCCTGAAATAAGTATAAAACAATGATTCCCAGAATCTCTCAGGTTATGGCAACTTTAGTGCCTCAGTATTTTTTTTTTTTTGTTTGTCAGTTTACATTTCTAGTTAAGAATCAAATAAAAACAAACAAACAAAAAGCGAATAGTTCATTTATTAAGTAGTTAGATCCAGACAAGTTAATAGTTATAGTTTACTTGATCCCCAATAGATGTTACTTTGTTTTCCTTGAAATTTTAAAATATCCCACAGTGCCCTGTTAGTTCATTGTGCTATTCCAGGACACTTCAACACACAGTTTGGGAACTGCAGTGTTAAAAGTTAAAAACTGAAATGATAATGATAGCAAGGATGAAAGTTCTTTTGGAATATTTACTAGTCCCTAGAGAGAATCTTTTTTTTCCCATTAGGCAGCAACCTCTTTGCCCTATTCCATAACTTTGTATCTACATTTTGCTTTAGTGAGGTGAATAAGAGACTTATTACTGTATGTAATAGCTAGGAATATAGTAATGACTTCAATCAGGGTTATTTTTAAACTACTTATCTTTAGAAGAAAATAAAAATACTTTAAAAAAGGTGGTTGTTTTAGTTTAATTAGCAAAGAATAATAAAATGATTTGATAGTACCACACAGTTTTATGTAACTATAAGTAGTGCTTTAAATCTGACTGCAGAACATGACTGTTGCAATCTAGTCTTTATGTAGCTTCCCTGCTGAAGATTTAATTTATTTGGCCTCTTGAGGAACACATTTGGCATTGTAATATGTTTTGCTTCCAGGTTCTCTCTCCAAGGATGATTTGATAAAATTGCACATAAATTTATTTTCAGAGCAAACTATTTTCTTTTCAGGGAACTATCTATATTCATCTCACAGAGGTGGAGAGTAATACAAAAATCAAATGTAGATATTCAGCAAGTGAGAGCCTCATAGATCTTAACATGTGGTCACTTTATGTGTAATTCTATTAATCACTATTCTGTGAAACAAGAAATTTGAGAAACCTCAACGAGGAAATAAAATATGGGGGTTTATATCAAAGGAACATTTAAATATCTACCATTAAATATCTGTGTGGTAAATCATTCAAAAATATACACACCATAAAGCTTCAGAATATACTAAACTGGGGAGGATTCATTTTCTTCTTGATTTCCGACTCCCATTGGCAATTTACCTTGATCTCTTTGTGATTTTTATTTCTTATTGAAATATAAAGAATTAGTTAAGCGGATTCATAGAGCCAAATGATAAAATTGTATTAAGAGATGAATTGGGAGTCAAAGTGACCTTATAAAGTGAGGTGAGCCATTCATTAATTCAGGTAATAGAGTTTATAATAATCTTTTGCATATGCTATTGTTGAGTATAACCATTTATTCTTATTCACATAGGCTTATTGAGATAATATCATTTCATTAATTTTTATACTGAACCTTAAATCCTCATTGGAGTAATTCTGAAAGTTTTAGATTTCATTTATTTTCAACTATTTGTATATTATCTTCATATATGCTTGAATAATTCATATGCAATTGAAACTTTCATTTTCAATATGCTCCTGAAACAAATCAATTAATGAACACACATATCTGTTAACCATATTAAGTAAGTTATGTAAATGCCCAGCATAGTGCTTAGTATGTAGAGAGCATTCAAATGTGCTAATAAGTGCCTTTCCTGTGTTAATTTTAAGTATTTTATGTCTACTGCTTTTTGTGTAATTGTTCTCCCCATTTCTACCTCAATATACACACCATAAAGCTTCAGAATATACTAAACTCTTACAAACTGTTTTCCATTTAGCAGGCAGGAGAAAGTTTCTAAACATAAACTAGATTGTTATTCTACCCCTTAAAACATTCCAGTACTCTTCATCAGTTACAACGGAAAAAAATATATATATCATTCCAGAACCTACAAGGCCTTCCATGATCTGGGCTAGTCTCTCCCTATGATTCCACGTGCCTAACCACCAGCCCCTTTGCTAGCTTTCCTCCAATCTCAACAGACTTCTGTAATTTAGGATCAAGTTAGGCTCAGTTTCAGCTCAGGCCATGTTTTAGTGTTTTACCTCTGCCTAGATTGCTCTTCTTTAAGATATCCATGTGGCTCTAGTATCACTTTGTGTATCTGCTAAAATATCTCTTTGTTTAAGGCATCTTCAGTGACCCACTGATTTAATATAACTCCAATCATAACTTTCTCTTCCCTTCCCTTCAAAGGGCTTATCATTGTTTGATAGTTATATCATACATTTACTTGTATATTTTTACATTTTATTTTTTCTGCACTAGAATTTTGGCAACTTTACTATTCAGTATTCAAAAATAATACTTTTAAGAATGATAGAGATATACTAAAATAACTAGAAGTATATATATTTTTTAAATAGTTAATTGACAAAAATTTAATAAACAATATAATAAATATATTGTTCAATCTATAAAATAATCCTATCCAAAAATTTCTAAACTACATTTTATTCTAAAAATAAAAATGCTATATATGCATGAATATTAACACCAAAAATTTTCTTTATATGTTATTTGAAGATTAAAAATAGTATGTGTAAGTTAATTTAGTATATATTTTAATACTTTAATTAATTCCATAGTATTGTCTGACTCTAATATAATGTTAGTGGTATTATGTAATTATTCCCACAGATTGAAATAATTTCAAAGCAAACTTTACAAAATTTCAGACTTAACTCTCTCCTCCATTTGTACTCTCATTTCATTTGTTTGATTTTTCTTTTGCTTTTGTAAGCATTTTAATGTTTTTCTGGCTGCAAACTATGTTAATAATATTTTTAATTTCTAAATTTTTGAGCTTCCAAAGCTAAATTTGCAAAGTTCCATTCATGATATGTCTTCATTAAAGACATTTAATTAATTTTAAGAAGCACAAAAAAAAATTAAAAGACTTTATTAAAAATTCAGTACCAGTGAACTATACTTAGGTTTATTTAAAGTTAGTTCTCCAAAGTTTTATAAATTTTAAAAATCCAGTCGCTGATTGATAGCAAAGAGTAAAAACATGTATTGTTATTTCTGGCATTTTTTTTTTTTTCAAAAGGAGAAAAAATATCAGCCCTGTGAAAATTATTTGGTTTTATCATTTTCACTATGAGTAAAATATACAGAATGATATACAGAGTAACATATTTGTACATGTTTACAACTACAGCTTTTTGGGGAATGCAATTTTAAATTTATGTATATCACAACTAGTTAAGATTTCTTAATTTAGGACTTTAGTAATAATAGTTTAATTACCACAATAGTGCTACCTTAAAATTTGTATTATCAACACAAAATAATTTATGGTTGTTTATAACTGAATTTACAGTAATAGTCACAATGATGTCAAATATTTTACCTTTTATAGAAAAAATTTGCAAGAGCTTTATTTACATTTGCTGACACATATAATTAACGATTTATGTAAATAATGAACTGCAATTATTAAAGTTGAGAAATGTCTTTTGTTAAGAGAGCTTTCACACATGAACTAGAAAACTTGGAAGCAGAAATTAGTAAATTTAATTTAGAAGAACAAGTACTTTTTTATATAAAAGTTCATGCTGCACAGTGATATATAAATGAAATTTCTGCAGCGACATGTGTTAAATCATTGCCTTTAGGTAAAGTCTAATTAACATTTTTTAAATAGATACTGATTTCTCTTCAGCAGATTTGTGTCTTTTAACGTTCCCATAGTCAATAATATCATTATGGCCCCCATAGGTGATGATAAATGTGGACAAATATGTTGTTACCTGTTCTCTTAGTTTATGTTTACTAAAAAGCAGACCTGAGGCAGAATTTATGCATTAAAAATTTTATGGGTCATGCAATCCTATGGATTCATGGAGGAGGGAGCATCAAAGCGAGGTGGAGAAGAGGGCAAAGCAAATATAAGGAGCTACATTGCTGAGCAGGTTATAACTTTGGGACAGGCAATTTCCCTGTTTTGTCAGGCATCATTAGAGAGGTTGCTTCTCTAGACTATTCTGGGAAAATCAGGGAGAAACATTGTTTGGTAATGTGTCTCCCACCCTCAGTGTTCAGCCCATTGAGTGTTAACTCCCTTGAACCTATAGTGGCTGCTGAGGAACCTGCATTGTATACTTCAGTGACAGTCAGAAACCCAGTGGGAGAAAAGGAAGGGGCTCTTAGTGTAGGTTAGAAGTGAGGAACTGATAGGACATATCCAGTGAGCCTCTCATTCTTTTGAAGTGGAGGTTAGCACAGGATGGTAACATTACCAACATTAGGCACCACTCCACTCAGAAAGCAAGGCCAAGGAGCAGAGATGGAGTAGTACATAAACTGGATGCATTACAGTCTATCCCATGTGCAACTCAGATCTGCTCATACTCTGCTAAGATATTCAGTACTCACCTTCAGTTCTTCCCTGAGAAAAAGGGTAAAAGTCTAATCTCTCAATGCTATTGCTAGTTGCCATATCCTTAAATAAAACAACCAACATGCAAACTAATTTTAAGAAGTGTTATGAAAGGAAGCTGTAGCTGGTCACCTTCAGCTATAATCTGGGTTCTTGCTCATAGGTTAACTCAGTCTGTGATCTTTAAAGTTTTTGATTCCTATATTACTTTTAGTTTATGGGTTTGTGTTTTATACAGTTGACATTTCAGTTATCACTGGTTCCAAAAACACCAAATGATATCCCAGTGAATCCACTTGGTTCCAGAAATATTTCTTTTTAATTTTATTGTATAGTAGCAGCTATATCTTCTCATGGTTATCACAATAGACTACTATAACCGTTACATTATAGCTTTACCAGAATTAGAAGCTCAAAGTATTTATACTTCTTTTCTCCACCTGGAAAATTGGCAAAATCTAAGATGGGATGGGAAGCACAAAATTTAAAAGTAACTGGGAGAATGGGTTGAAGGGTTAAAGAAATACAAATTAGTAGTTAATAGATAATTCCAGGGATGCGGAGCACAGCATAGGGAATGCAATTAGCATTAATGTAATGGCTAGGTGGAGAGCCAGAGGAGAGAAAGAGCAATTAGGGGGATTGTTTCATAAACTATACAAATGTCTAACCAATGAACTGTACACTTGAAACAAATAATTAAAGTAAAATAAAATAAATAACATAAAATAAAAAGTGAGTAACTGGGAAAATGGGGAAGAGGTGGTCCTACTTCTCCTTGCTTTCCAGACCTAAATATCAGCTGTTGGTTCAGTAAACATATCATATCATGTACTGGAGAATAATATCCTGGGATTTTATATCTGAGTCTTTATTCTGTCATGCTCAGAATGTAATTAGTAAGGACCATGAATCTTGTGGTCATTGATTCATTGTCATACCTCTTTTATGACAAAGTGGGTACTTTGGTCTAAGGCAGTGTCATATGAAATCTGTTAAAATGTCAGGCATTTTGTAAGCCTTCAGATGGTGGTATTTTTGGATGCACTGTGGACAAAGAAGGCAAATGAGTATCCAGAGTGTGTATTTTTTCCAGAAAGAGATTATCACTGTCTCTCCATAAGAGGTCATATTTAATTGAACCTGTTACCAAGTGGCTGGCTGAACTTCTTAAGGTAGTGTTACACTGAAGACTGCAACAGTAGCTACTGTTGTCAGTTTGGGCATTTAACAGTGGTAACAACTAGATTAGTCTTGGTGAGGAGAAATCCATTATATTAGACCCATACATAGTTTTAATCACTTCTGCTATGATCACTGTGATCGTAAGCTCATTCTGTAAGTACTGCTGTAATTATCCTCTCTACTTTGCTGAAAAGATCCTCCCTGGAGATGGATTCTCATTGATGAAAATCAACATTAGTTACACATATCTATCTGATTGCTTTGTGCCCATTTCTGTATGATCCACATACTTCTTCCCCAGATCTTCTTAGTCCTGATTTATTAGTCTCTTTTAATTTGAGACCTCAGACCAATGAGCCAAGTGACTGGCACAACCCAAGAATCAACATATATCTTTATCTTTTACTACCTCTCTTTCCATGAGAAGTGAATAATTGAGTTCACTATTTATAGCTTTGACCATTGGGAGTTATTCCCTTTGCTTCTCCTGACTTTAGAACCAACCCTGACTGGAGCTGAAATGTAGTAGCCAATGTCCATTTTAACATTTTGGGCTGTTTTATCTGTTAACTAGGTCAACTTTTTTCTTCCTTTAACTCCCCACAGCACATTTCACCTTCTAACGTCATATATTATTTGCTTATTTATATTTATTGATTTTTCTCCTTACAGTATAATGTTATGAGGGGTCTTTTTGTTTTGTTTTGTTATTGTTAAGTGATGAGAATTACTTGCCTAAAACATGGCTTATAGTATGTTCAATAAATGTTTATTAAAAGAGAGAAGGAATAAATTAATTCTGATTTCTCTTTTTTACTTCAGTTTGCCTTAGAGTACTTATTACTCCATAACATTATGTATTATAATATAATGGATTCTTTTTTGTATTTCTCCCCTCCACTAAAATATAAAACACACACAGATTTGTTTATTTTGTCAAAGCATTATCCCCAGCACCTATAAATGTGCCTGGTTAAACAAATCTTTGTTGACTTAATAGTAAATGGGCCATGTTTTTATATTCCCTGACTATATCACCAAGTAATTCCTAGTGTAGCACATGTGTATGTCCAATGAAAAAGTTGTGATATAAAATGAATGCATTAATTCTATATACCATCTGGACCAGAGGTGGCCTCTCTCAGCATTATTTTAGTCTTCAGCAGATGGAATTGAGCTGAACCTAAAATGATGGCTTTGGCTTTTTAAATTTGTTTCTCAGGAAGTTGCAAAGAAAAATTCCAATCATTTATCAATGTGAAAGACTGCAAGGGCTCATTTCTTTTATTTATATACAGCTTTTAGTTTTAATCCTATCAATTTATGATTTGGGGTTTCCTGATTTCTGGTACCTTATTTCTTTGGGGAAAAAAATAAAGTAAAGCCAGAATCTTATGAAGTGACATGGGAAGACAGGAGACTCCTTTGTTAACTTTGCCTTACAGTTAGAATTTTTAAAGATGCTATCATGCTTTATTATATGCACATCTGGAAGAGGAAATCTGGCAAGAGTATGGCTATAGACAGTTTTCTTTATCATTACTTAGAAGATGAATAAGGAGTTAATTTTCACTTTTGACACATTATATTGAGATTTTGAATATTTTCTCTGCGAGTTCGGTTGGAAGAAGTCTAATCTCATGGTATCATTTGAGGACAGCTCTATGAATATTTGTGACAAATGAATCTTTTATTTGCCTTGAAAATTATGATTCAGTTCGATGAAATAAAAAAAATATGGATAATATTTAATCACTACTGTCATATAAGAGCTAAGCTGTCAGCAGGATGCTATGACACCTAGAGTTAGTCACTTCCAGCTGAGAGAAGATCCATTCAGCTTGTAATAGCTTGGGAAGCTGTGACTTGATATTCTGCCTCCTTTAATAGACTTGTGTTTCATGTTCTATATGGAATTCTATATTGGAAACTAGTCAAAATAATTTTTTGAGTATTTTAATGCTATTCTTTATACATCCATTTTTAAAAAATGAATTCAGAACTATATTGCCAAAATTTTAAAAGACCTTAATTATTTACTAATAGGAACATAATTTCAACCATAAAGTTTAATGAGTTTTTTTTTGTTAAATCAATCAATATGTAAATATTTGCAGATTCTATATGCCCAGTTTTGTTCTGTGTAGTGTCAAGTTATCAGTAATAATGGCTCCTGTCCTTTATCCTTGAGGCATTTTCTCTCTAGGTGGGGAGAGAAAACAAACAGGAGAGGAAAAACTACATAATACAGTGCAGCACATAGAACATTCTTATTTTGTGAATGTATGTGATAGAGAATATGGACTATAGCACTGATTTTAAATATAGTGATTAAATAAAGAAACTTATTTTACTTTTTCTCTTTATTGTCCAGGAACATTCTGATATCCTTCCATTCCATTTTCAAATTGTATTCCCATTATTACCTTGTTTTTTAGCAAGATCTAGACTTTCATCCATTTAATCATGGATTGCTTTCAATTAACTGTCATTCTTTAAAAAAGTTTTTCTCACTCTATATTTTTCTATAGTTTTAACCAAAATATAGAAAAATATGACTCTTAATTCTTTATATTTCATAAATAGTGATTTTTAACATTTGATAACAAGCTGAAATGTAAAACTAACAGACAATTATCAGAGATTAAATAACAAGTACAAATTTAACAGATCTGAGGGTAGTTTTGTATTTGTTTACAAAATATCAACTTCACAAGTAAATAAAGGGAAATTTTTCTTAATGGTACTATTGTGAAAAAGAATTAAACCTACAACCTGATGTTATATTCAATCTGGGACAATATTACATTGTGGCCAATAAAAGATATACAATGTAAATTGAAAAAAAAAAAGAATTTAATATAATCAGGATGAAAACTCCCCTGTACTGTAGACTGGATATGTTATACCATATTATACTCCATAATTCTTAAGTTTGAATATAGACACTCTACTTTCAAAAAACATAGTAAAATAGGGTCATTTGTATAGTGATTTAATGTGGAATCATAAAATGAAGGAAATATTGGCATACAGCTTGGAAAAGAAAAAGTACAGAGGGTTAAGCTCTGAACTAGGATTTCAGACCAGAGTAAGAGCAAGAAATGTTCAAAGAATGAGTCGACTATTCAAAGAAAAGATGAAGAGAGTGTGCCCCTGGGATTTTCAAGCATAGACTACAGCCAAATACCAGATCTATTGTGGAAGAGATTTAAGCAGTGTTAATTGGTTGAAATAAATGTCTTTAGATACTTTACAATTATGAAATTTAGTGATTCTATCTTGCATTAATATAGGTCCCTTTTGTCGTCCTCCAGCCACAATGAAGCTGTTGATTCTTGTTATCAAAATTTTAGTACTTTTCCATCTTTAATTTGCTTTTTATTATTTTTGCATGACATTGTCAAACTTTTTTAAAACTGTGGTTTTATGATAGAACATTAATAGTCTCCATTCCAAATTTTCCTTATTGATTATATTGTTCATATTTTATATAATGTATATTACATTATATAAATACATATTACATGCATAATAAAAATATATTACATACATTATATACATTAATATATGCATCATATGCATTAATGAACATGATATAAATTTTAATACTTTTTAACTTTAATCTTCACTTCCTTTCATAACATTAACACTTGAGTCATGCTAGACTTTCTAATCACTGATCTTAAAATTGACATTTTTAATTCTTTTTCCTTCTCCCAATACCCTTTAACCCCATCCATCCTTTAAGACCCATCTCAAGTTACAAAATTTCCAGAAAACCTTTGGTGATACTAATGGACACTAAATATTTTTTCCTCAATTCTGAATCTTTCCTATACTTACTGAAGTATCACTATCTTCCTATTTACTTTCACGTGGGGTCCCATAAATAAATTATCCCAGAACTTGACATCAAATTTTATTGAAGTCCACACAGCTACATTGAAATAAATTTTAAAGTACATTTTATGCTTTTTAAAAATACTTTCATGTCATAAACAATGGTTTATTTCCTTGAACTTACCTGCATAACCATGCTGGGAAATAGGGGTATCAAACATATTCTTTTACTTATTCATTAAGTGGCTTGCCTTGTAATTCTCCAGCTTTGACTTTCTGACACTATTTTCTACTTAGAAATTAAACATACTACTTTGAAGTGTGATGACATAGCAATATCTATTAACAGATTTCTCTTGAACATGTGTTTTTGACTAACATAGAAATGGCTATACCTTCTTAATTATATATATAATCTATAGAGGGGCTCTACCTGGCACTGGCTTCTGCTGGAACTTAGTGATGATAGATGTATCTGAGATCCAATCCTCGTTCATCCTAGTTCCTTCAGATGCTCCACCTTGAGAAAATTGGTTCTCAATGGATAATGGTTAATTATTCATCACCCACAAGTGTGAGAATTGATGTCCAAATTTACGTGTTTTGTGTTTGTTTTGATAAAATAAACCTGGCTACATAGGGTCACCACTACTAAGGAATCTTTGACAAATTTGTAGCATTATTTCAAGCATATGTGCCTGTCATTTCACTCTTGAAAGGAGATGACCTAGTGTTTTTTTGATGTCATCCAGACATCCTGTACTGACTGCTCTTGCTTTTGCAGAATATTTCTTTGGGTGATAAACACACAATAGAATATACAGATGTCAAATGATAACATACACCTGAAAACTATATACTTGTATTAACTAATGTTACCCCAATAACCAATTGAAAATAAAAAAAAAATAAATAAAGAATAGACCTGTTCAGTATTTTGGTCAACTGTGGTTACCCAGTGCTATCCTAGAAGAGATTTCTAAAGTTTCAGACCTTTCTCTTTCAAATATAATTAAAGGACTAAGTTATGAGTGTAGTCATATTGTATAAATTGGCTATGGCTAGGAATAACCACAGAGTTTCACTGGCATGCCAAACAAGTATTTATTATTCATCGGTGGCAACTGGAACAGTTCATCCAGCCCCAGCTTGGTTGGATAGCTCTACTTCAAGGTGAGTTTGACTAGAGAGACTTGGCTCCCACCTAAGTTCATTATGCCTGAAGGGATAGCAGCTACACTAAGGTAACTTTTCTTATGATGATGACAAAAGAGAAAGATTGAAGCATTGAATGTCTCTTGAGGCTTAGACTCAAAACTGGCACAATATCATTTCCAACATTCCTTTGTACATAAAACTTAAATTGAATAGCAAGACAGTATAGAGACAGGGTTATATACTCCAACTTCAGTGGAAGAACAGCAAAGTGTGTGCATATGTTTTGTAAAAGATAAAGATCCTTTGGATGGAAGGACATAACACAAAATCACTTGAATAGATGAAAATAAGAACTCTATTACTTATAGCTCCAAATGAGAGAATTCTTTCAGGCAGGACCACATAGGAGGCTGCATCTAGATGTGGGATAACAATAAACTAGAGCTATAGGGGACGGTTTATGTGATACAAAATGAGTGGATTTAGCTAGGTTTTCCAGGTTACTTTTAGATTGGCTAATTTGAATATTTTTCAGGCTCCACAGCATAGAAACTGTTCCTGGTTGTCTGATACCTGACAATAGGGCTATATGAGGGCCGTAGATGGAGGCCTAGACCTTGAGAACACAGCTAAAGAAGTGGTTAGGGTTTGCTCAAAAAAGAATTTACTGATCTCAAAACTCTGTTAAGACAACTTTTAAATAAACAACAACAACAACAACAACAACAAAGACCCCATATATTGACTCCTTGAAGTCTTGACATATGTTTTGCGTTTGATTATTTTAGGTAATTTAAGTGGTTATATAGCAGAGAGGACTTTCACTGATTAGAAAGTCCATAAGTTGTCCTAAATAATGTAGAAAAGCATGGGAGTGTAAAAGTATGTTTTGGCAGAGAGCTGGGGTATATATGGATTTAAGACCTCATTAAATAAATAAATAAATTTAACCAAATATACATGTATTGGTAGGACTAAATCTTGAAATACTAACTAGAGTGAACAAATAGATTTGCAAAAGCAACTCTGTGAATATCCTAAAAAGCACTGAATTTAAAGCTTTAAGTGTATGAATTATATCTCAATAAAGCTATTTTTTAAAAGAAAAAAAAAACATCAAATTTTAAATAGAGGAAAGGGAAGTGGGAAGGATTTACAAAGTTAATCTTACATGTGAGTCCTTCCAGTGGCCTTGAATCAAGTCCTGGGACAAGATACAGACACATTTAGTAGTCTGTCATTTTTTAACTTAAATAAAAGTTCTTTGAGGAACTCATTGGATCTCTCAGTTAAAGGAGCTGCTTAGGACCTATTTGGAAAGTAAACGTTCCATTGAATAGCTGTTTTAAAGAGCTCATTACGTATTCTAGAAAGGAAATGTTTAACTTGGTCACTGTCAATAATGTCTGATACTCCAAAGGTGACCTAGTGAGTCCTTGTGTTGTGGCCTTACTATACATAGAGACATGTATAACTTTGATTTACATTTTGAGTACCTGTGAAACAAGAGACTCTTGGAACTTTTTTAACTTAAATGGCACAACTCTTAGACAATGGCCTAAAAGTTTGTAAAAATGCAGATGGAGACATTTGCTGACATCCACTGTTAGCGTGACTGCCTGCAGTTTGGCCAAGTACACGGATCCTTGGGTTCTGTTCTTTATCAGGGCAGGGGTGAAAAGTATCAAATGAGATAAGTCTTTCAGTCAGTACCACATGGGAGTGCTTTTTCACTTATGATACCTGTACACTCTACAAAAAAGGTTCCCCAAAGAGCTGAGGGGTCTGGAACAGGGGTGACTGCCAGAATGTCTAGGAGGCATGAGAGAAGATTGCTAAATCCTCTTCGGTGAAGGAGTTTCTGAGGGTACTGAAGTGAGTACCTATTGATTTTAGTTTGAAGAGACTCTAGACTCCCCCTTTTTTTGAAGGGGCTCCATTTAAGGTGAGCTGGTTTATATGTAGTTACATCAGTGAGATTAAGTAAAATTTGTAAATAAGGAATATGTTGCTTTCAGAATCTAAAGAGGTACTAAAAGATATCAGATGTATGTCATTCATCAATGAGTGTGTCAAACAAAACTTCTTGGAGGAGAATGTCATCAATGTAATGTCATACCTGTGCTCCTGTAGAAAGAGGAATATAGTTAATAATTCACATGCAAAAGTTGTATGTGATGGCAAAGCTGTCGTGCTACTCCATGGATAGTCTAGTAAAAGAATAATTTGCCCCTTCAGAGGTGAAGGCAAACTGCAGAGGCTGTTGAAAGAGTCACTAGAGAGAAGTTAATAACCAAATCTATAGTAGCAAAAATATTTACCAGTTGCCGATCGGATGGAGCTAGTAATTTTAATAATAATGTTGGGTGGTGGATGTGGGACTTTAATGGATAGGACCACATCTATGAAGTTGTAGTAGTACTCCATGAGGTACCATTTGTTCTTTTAAGGTTTAAGAACACACAAAATCAGGCTGTCAAATGGAGAAGCAATGGGGACAATTATCCATTTATTAATTAGATCTTATATAATGTTTCAATCCTCAAAGACCATATTTTAATTTATATTAGTCCATATTGACTATTCTAAGTAGTAATCCATAGGGTTCCATTTTATCAAGCCATTTTATAAGTGCCAAAGGTTAATTAATTTAATTTTAATTTTTTACTCATTGAGTCAGAGTATTTATGGGGTATTTTAGAGTAAGGGGCACAATGACTAAAATTTTGGAAAGATTATATAGTGAAACATACTAATTTTACTCTCTTTTATATTTAGTTATTCTCCTAAGGTTATGGAGGATACTAGGCTTAAATTAGTGGTATCTGTAGGTGTAACTGTAACTTGAGTCTATGATACCTTGCCAATTGTTATATTTCAGAAAATGTTAAAATTAATTCTGAACCTATGTTGTAGAGGCACAGAAGCCAATTAGCCCCCCTTTTTTCTTTCTGTTACATAAGTTCTTTTATAAATTTTGTATTTATAATCGGATCAAACTGTGGACTGGACCTTTCAAGTTAATATATTTTTGTATATTGCTTCCCCCCATATCAAGGTTTCATTCTTAACATCCAGGTTTTTTTTTGTTGTTCTTTATTTTTTGTTTCATTTTGGGTTTCTAGCTGCCTGAAGCTCCAACTTTTAGTTTCTGTCTGTGTCTGATAACTGTTGGATTTCTAAGTAGTTATAGGAAAATGGGGGCGGCTTGCCTTATAGGCAGCCCTCTCTAGTTCCAATGCTTCTCAGTCTGTCATGGAAGAATTAATATCTGCACTGAGAGAGCTCTAACAGCCTATCCTGGGGATGATGTGGCTAGCTAGCTCCCTTATCTGAAGTATCAGTCCCTTTGCACATTGATTTGCAGGAGCACCTACTAAGGCACATGGGTACTAGCTAGGAGTTTTGTGTTTTTTAAGTAATTGTGTAACTTTAGTAGTTGTAGCGGGGGAGATGAGGGGTGCAGTGATGAGATATTTGTTACCTTTCTGCAGAGGCCTCCTTTACTTTTAATATTGGGCTACTGGTCTCCAAGATTACATCCTACCATACCCCTGACAATCTGGGAAGTACGAATTCCACTGGCAACAGCATTAAGTTATTCTGCAGCAAAGAGGACACATAGGCTGCCACCCTCACTTGAGCCACATTTACAACAGTGAGATGGTAGAGTGTTCTGTCTTTACCACTGGAGAACGTAATACTACCTTCCTCTGTAGGGTCACCTGAAACTCACAGAGAAACCATGATTCTGATCCAAGTAATAATGAAACACAAACTCTGAGAAGTGATGGATCCCTGAAAAGTATCTTTGCCAAATACAGAAGATTGTAGGCTGTAACCAGAAATACACTTGAATGCTTTCCATAGACAGCAGAGCTTAGGTGAACTGTATTACTCCTAAGGTGGGCCCTTACCAGTGTCCCCATCTAGCCTCTTGAATTTATCCAGTAAGCACTGTTTCTTTTGGATATTCTGATGCCAAAGACATTTGGGTAAAGAGAAACAAGGCAACCACTGGCCCACTCAACAACAGATAACAGGGTTAAAGTGCAGGCTAACCAACAGGGGGCAGTTCTGTCCCAAATCTTGTTGGTTGTTCTGAAACCACTTTGTAAGCCAAGAGCAGTCTCCCCACAAAATTATCAAAGAGCCAGTGATAATGGCCATGCTATCCTGCTCATAGCACCAATTGTTTTATAAAATTGAAAAATTCTTTTGATGGAAGGACAAAGACACTACAAAGATGAAAGCCAGAACTCTGTTGTTTATAGCTCTGATAAAAAAAAAAAGCTGTCAAGTGGGCCCACACAGGGTGTTGCACCCCAGACAGGGTAACAGCAAGATGGAACTGTAGGAGACAAGTTATGTACAAATAGTGGAGTGGATTTAGCTAGGTTTCCAGGACTCCTTGTGGATTGGCTTATTTGAAAAACTTCCTGTGCTTTGGGGCATGAGTGGTATCTCTAGTTGTCTGGCGACTAGCCCTGAGGTGATTAGGGCCATGCATAGTGGCCTTCCTTGAGTGTGAAAGCACAAAAGGGAAGTGGTTAATCAGTTACTCAGGAAGGGGAACTGATTGGTCTCTAGTCACAACCAAAAAACTAAGTCAAGACAGCATTTAAAAAATAAAAACCTTAGGTAGGGCATAGGAGCAAAGATTTGGAGCCAATAAATCAAGCTGTTAAACACAAATGCCATTACTTCTAAGGTTCTTTATATCTGATACATTATGATCTAGGCTGAATTGTGTGTGTGTGTGTGTGTGTGTGTGTGTGTGTGTGTGTGCGCGCGCACATTTAATTTATCAGTTATTGAATCACTACTATGTAACAGGAACTATTGAGATACTGAGGTAAAAACGATGACTGCATCGCATTGAGATCTTGTTTTACATAGCTCTTTTGAACTTATTTTGATTGTTAAATCTTGCATATTCTATCAAATGAATACCAGATTTTAAATATACATAATATAGCCATATTAAAAATGATAGCTTAGTTGACAGCAGTAATATGCTCTAATGATTACATTCTTTTTGACCATTTTATTCCATTTTTACTTTTTAAATTACTATATTCAGTTCTTCACCCCACACAAGTATAATCCTGGGAGACTTGCAACGAGATCGTTACGTTCTTGTAATTTGATAAAGTTCTAAATTTTTGGCAACTGTTTGGACAAATATACACTTCCTTAATTTACAATGAACTACTTAACATAAATTTGTTTATTTTTGCTATAATAAATAAAATACTAAAATGGATTTATTTTTATTCTTTTCAACTGTTAATTTTTACTTTATTACTTTTTTTACTAGATTACTTAAAATTCTAGGCATTTACTGAGCATAGTTTAAGACTGTATTGCTACATGTACCTATGTTTATCATTAAAAACATATGAAGTTTACAAGATGTGTTTATTTTATTTTTGAAGTAGGAAGCATGGGAAAAGATAAGTCTTTACTTGCTTTTTTCTTATTCTGTTTCACCATGAGCCAGGAGCCATGTATTTCCTCAACTCTACCAAAGACAAAATATTATAGGTCTATTCAAGATCATAATTACTAGTAGTTTTGGCAGGTACTCTAATTGATCCATTAGTTCTCAATATATTACCTATCTAATTTTCCATTTTTAAATAAAATATTAAATTGAATGTTTTTCAACCCAAATGAAGTATTTATATTTTACTATAAAGAAGGAAAATGATGATGTATTTTGGAATTCTAGTTACTTTTCACTACCTAGGATTAAGAAAACTTGCAAAAATCAATATAGTTGGAGAGATAAAGGTGACTCCAGGATCCCCCTTAAAGGAAAGACTTGAACACAGCTGGTGCCCTTGAAGCTCCTTCAGGGTCTTTCTCAAGTACAGAGAACCAGCTTGCACCAGGTCACAGACATCTCTGAGCAGCTAGCTCCATTTTGTAAATGGATGAGACAGGCCTCAAAGGCCTTGCCTTTGTGCACATTCCCACAGGCAGCGCTCACTTCATAACCCCCTGCTTGCTTTCTAAGGCTTTGTCAGGCCTGTATCTCAGCATGACTTTTTCTTGTCCTGATACTGCTTTCTGATCTCTCTATTCACATATGGGGATATCTAATAAATATCATGCACCTCAGACTGCCTCTGCTCCCAGAGGGCACAATCTGTGTCAGATACCAAGGAAATTCCAGAGACAATGATTATAGTCCCAATTTATATATTATTCCAAGTATTAGCAATTTCAGGAAACCAGTGAGTCAGAATATTTTCACTACAAACAAATATGTAGAGTTCCCATAGAAGCATTGGCTCTCATCAGAATTAATTTGAAACTTCAAAGTCTCCGATGATAATTCACCTTTACTAGAATTGAAATATATTAGCACAATGGAAGTTTAATGTGAAAAAAATTTTTTAAGAATTATAAAACATTATTCAATCACAAACTTAAATGACCTAAAGAAAAGACAGGTGACCTGGTAGGTAATAATACTTAGGGGAAATATTCCATCAATTTTTAGGTGCCCTTGAATACTCATTCTTATGTTTTTGCCGTGAGCAATAATCTGGAGACTCCTTTTTTTTTTTCTACCAAAACAAGACTGATTTTCTATTATATAATTCCCATTGCCTTACAATTTCATTACTTGATTTATAATAGATAAGCAATTCTTGTAATTATAGCATACAATGTTCTAGTTACAATAGCTTAGGGAATACATTAATCACTCATTTACATTTACATATTTAAGTGTATCATGCACTACACACAATCCTTAAAAAAAGGCTTTTTTAATAACCTTTGTTAACTGAGTTATTTTAAAAATGGAGATTCTGATAGCAGTAGCTGCCTAGGTCAAGCATCAACACATAATATAAAATATACTTATATTACTTGTTAATATAAGTATACCTAGGACTGAAGCTATTTGCTAATCTAACTATTTTAGATATATTGGGTAGATTTTAAGGAGAAAAATATACATATTTATGTATATAAATATATACATATATATGAAATATAATCATTCCATAAAGCTATGTATTTTCAGAGTCTACTTAAAATATTCACTATAGTCTATATATATGGATAGCTAAATACTCATATTTCACAGTATTTTACTATCTACTAATTATGCTATTACCAGTTCTTGATTCTATTCAGTTAATTTTAAATGTAATATAAAACTGTCTAAATAATATTATTAAAAGGATGAGGCACATGAAATTAAATACTGTGTGTGTGAATAATATTTATGTGCCTTTCGTTGCTTTTTTTTGTTTTTTTCTTTAAAACCAATAGACATCTCTAAGTTTTCATATTCATGAATGTTATCAAATGCTCCATTATCTGTTTCATTTATTTATGTAAATAGTTTGACTGAAAATCCATAAGTGTGTTTTATTTGAGTTTTCTAAGATTTTTAAAATTCTTGTTGGATCAAAAATATTACCAAACTTTGTCACAAGGTTTTTGTTTTCCCTTTTAATGTAGAACCTAGATAAGTCCTAAAGAAAAGAGATTAATATGTGGTGAGTGGGTGGAAGAAATAGAAATTTTATAAATAACCTCAAAAATTAGCTGTGGAGAAAAAAAGAAATTTAAAATAATGTAAACCTAAGTAGTTTCATTTAAATATCTAATCTTAAGGATAGCTACTTATGTGAAAATCAGAATATTGAAGGACATAGGTATGGATTTCCATTGACTGACGTAATATGTTGTTGTTATTACTAGTCTAATTTTATCAGCTAATTAATATTAATTGTTTTGTATATTCAAGTTTCTAGTGTATTGGGATACAATATGTCAAACACTAACCAGTATTATTTCATATGATCATTATAATAAATCAATGAGGTATTATCTCAGTTTTCATATGAAAACATTTAAGCATATAGAGATTAAGACTATTTTTAATCATACATCTATTGATTATCAGTAGCAGGATTTGAGCCTAGATGCTCTGATTCCACAGGAAGTTTTGTTTCTGTGAAGTTTAATATGTTAGGGAAAAATAATCACAGTACTCAGACTCGCTTGTATCAGTAAGGCATATTAGTAGATGATTCTGGCTGAATAAACATTTATTAAAAAGATGTTGTAGAGGTACCATAATAGTTAGGAACATGGTGGAAAGAGGGTTCTAGTGCTGACAAACATCGAAAACCACTACAGAAGTGACAGTGAGGACAGCAACACATCATCACTTGCTGCTACTAGCAGCTGGATGTTCAGGTTTCCAGCACACTAATACCAGTACTGATGCCATCTGGGCACTACAGAGTGGAGCTTATGACCGTTGATGAAATCGAAAGCCAGATGTTTCTGCTACTCTCCTTGTCACCAAACAGATACCTAACACAGAACTAGCTTCCTCATTTATTCTCTTCCAAATAGTGCTTAAATGGTTTATCTTAGCAATATGGTGACCAGGGTTTATGAATCTTGTTATTCCTCTAAAGATTAGAAGAATGTTCATAAAGTATTAGACTGCCATAAAGCTTGAACATTCAAAGTCAAGAACTCTTGTTTTGTTTTGTTTTGGGATACTTCTGCAAGTGTTTAAATCCTATTTCTACTCTTCAATATCCATGTTTACAATTATTGCAGATTCTCCACTGAAGGCTTTGTTCTATCTTCTATAGTCATATTTAGTACTGTATTTAGTAGATCATAAAATAAAAAATTATGTAATAAAATCTCAAAAGTAGTGATTGTGAATTTTGATGTTTTTATATAGCACACTAATATCTAGGGACTAGATTATTCTATGACAAATAGATATATTAAATGATAAAATTATTTGAGTACATCTAAATAACCATGGACAAAGGAGGCATTACAAAGGTTATTTTTCATGAAATTCTAGATATATTGTATAATTTTTCTAGCCACAGCAGATTCATTTACTAAGATTATTAGTAGAAGTCAAGATAATTTAATTATTTTTTCTTTCTAATTTCTATTGTTAGGCAAGTTTCAATTCATGGTTTGACTTGCATAAATAATTTGATTTTAAATATGGTATTGAAGTAGGGTTTATGGAGAAGTAGGCAGAGCATGTATGTCTGATCCACTATTTTAAATATTCATTTTATATTATTCATAGATATTTGATCAATAGGGATACTTGTAGGTAGTCATAAGGGTTAGATTTTTTTTCAGAATGGAGTGGTTCTAAAGCTAACTGTTTTCTATAAAATGGACGGCTCTTAGCATGTCAATTTTTTTGATCACAGCCTAGATTCAGATACTCAGGATCTGCTCCTATCAAGGTCAAAACATTTACTTTAAACTTTATTACAAATTAATTAGAATTACAAATATTAATTTCAGGAGGAAAGTCTGTGTTCATTTAGAGTCTTTAAACATGCTAAAGTTGAGGACACTGGAGACAGAGAAGGTAAATAAATGCCCTGGCTGAGTTATTCAAGGCTTATAATGGAAAAGAAAGACCAACCAAGTCTCTTGACTCACAGAATAACTTCTAATACGCCATGCTGACTATCTCAGTGCTCAGCATGGGTGATCATCAAAAACAATGTTTCATACTTGTGATTCATCTTTCTGTGTGTATTATGCTTGTCTTAAAATACAGTATAGTAAAGATCTGTAAAAGAACACTGGAACATAGAAGGAACTCAGTTGCTTTGAGTTATCTAAGTCAAAGAAAATACAAGAAAATTATAGTAACTCAGCCATTGCTTCCAATTTTAGCTTCATATCACTTGAAATATGACTGATAGATATTAGCTCAGTTATACCTTACAGACAATATCTATCTTAGAACGAAATCTTGGATTGAAGAACTAAATAAAATTGAGGGTTTTCCCTTTGTGCTGTGTCTAATGAGTGAAGTAGAGATGACTGCTCATAGCTCTTCACTGATGATTCACATGTGAAATAAAGTCTCCTAAACATGAATGGTGACTCTTGTCAACCATTTCCATGTATCATGAATAAAATGTTTGTCTTCAGAAGGCTATTTTCCCATCACATCTCTTGTAATAAACATTGAGCCAGCATTGTAAAAACACCTTAGGGAGGACAGTTCAATGCTTGCGGAGTGGTACTCAGTAAGAAAACCCAGCAGACCATTTGCTTCCCTCTGTATTCTAGAACAAACAGTGGCCAAGGCTCCGAGACTCCAGAATGCTGAACAGACCTTTTGCCTCCTGTGGCCTGCTGATCTTCACAGTGGGTTCCAGTATTTTGGATATAGCCAAAATAGACCTGTCAGAAAAATGTCGGTTGGAATAGTTTTTAATAAGAAGGCAGAGTAAATGTCTTTTTTGGCCTCATTTTTATGGCACTTAAGCCAATGCTCTTGTGGGGTGGGATGGGTATCTGAATGTCAGGACACCAAATACCCAGAAAAACAAGTTTTACATTTCCATTGTTGCATAATAAGCCTGGAGCCATTCCATGCCTCATTAATAAAAACCTAATGGTAAAACAATAACAATGGAGAAATGCTAATGAAGTACAAATTTGTTGAGACTAAATTATTTCTCACCCCTGCAGGCTTGTTGCATTTGACATTTTATGAATTCAGCCAAAATGGAAAAATAAATAGCTCATGGAGGGGACTTTGACGTCAGATTGTTGGTAGTTTCCAGGGACAACTGACGCTCCTGAGAATGCCGGAAAATATGAATTAGGATAGCAGTTCTCATCAGTATTTATGATAAACTTCTTGTTTTTCATAAATGTATTCCATATTCATGAGGCATGGCTTATACCTATAGCAGCAAAAAGTGGCAGCAGGCAGACAGAGGGAGAGTGATCATCAGGCATTCTGCAGTGCACAGTCTTTTCTCATACATCCCTCAATGCTGCATGTTTGCTTTCAGTTTGGCTAAGCACAACATTCTGCTTAAAGAAAAAAAAATTGGAAATAACAAAGGTGCCTTTGCCAATATTATGTTTCTCTTTGACAAGCCCTGAGATTTCTGAGGGGAATCCATTATAAATGGGATCAGGTCATTCACTTATGTTGTGTGTAAATATAAAGATACAACCTTTACAGGGAGTATGCTTTCCTGAGGGTAGGAGCTTGGAAGACCAAGGGTGAAGCATTCTTCAAGATCAACTAATCAAGTAAGGTGTTTTCAGTATTCTGACATGCCCTTATTGCAAATATTGGATATATTGATTAAATTTATACTTAATGAATACACTCTGGAAAAAATAACTTTTAACTTATGGATAGACAAACCCTGCAGAGTAAAATAGCTTTGGCTAAGTTTTTACATCTTCTGTGTGATTGCACTAAATGAGTCCTGCTTGGTTTTTTGTTTTGTTTTGTTTTTTTATTTTGCATAAACACTTATAAAATATTTCCAAGACTTATTTAGAATGAGAGCCAAGCTACAAATTTTTACCTACTCTTTGGATAACTCTAAAATTCTGATGGACATTGTCTAATTGCTTTGTACATACTTTGTATATGTCTCTCATTGACTTTCAAACTTAACTTTAAATATGTGAATTTAATTAGTATATGCTGATCAGTTAGATAGAATCTGTCAAAAACACTAGTTTTCTAAAGTTTATATAGTGATGGTCATATTGAACAAATTTATCTATACATAGTTATAGGTTATTTCTCAATATAATGCCTCCATCTTAACAGAATCATCTGTGTTTTTTTCAAAACATTTAGAGTTTTAATTCATAATTACTCCATAACAAAATGGAATTAACAGTCCAGCATTAATTGTATAATGTGATCATTTTTCTATATCTAAAGAGACTTAACTTGAAGAATTAATGTTGGCCTTTTCCATTTGTTCTGTACTTAGTCTATGACTATAATTGTTATTTTATATTTAAAATGTATTTATATTTTTCTACTCAATTTCTATGATATGCATTTGATTACAATAACTATAAAAAGATTAAAGATTTTCAAGCAGCAGATAAAAGAGCTGCTTGAAATGAAATGTCCACTTAATAAAGCAAGAAGCTGCGTAAAAATAGTGTTTTTGATTGAAAGGACACTTGGTTGGTAGAGGGCAAGTTTTTTAGTCCCTAGTATACCCTTAATAGCCGTGAGGCTCTGTGTAACTCACCATTTCAGTCTCCCGTGTCTTTTCATCTCTAAAATGAAGGTATGATGTTAGCTTTTCTTTTTTAAAAGGCTAAAAGTATCAATAGATTAGATATGGGAGGTTTTTTTTTTTAACCGTAAAGTTCTATTTATATGTAATAGATTATTGTTATGATCACTGGGTTGAATAGAAGCAAAAAGAATCATTTCCTATCATATGCCCTTTTTTTAGGGTACATAAAATCCCACAAGAATGCTCTCTTAATTTTTATGGTATTAGGAGAATTATAGGTGAAAGATATGTTCGCTGGCTATAGAGATCAGAAAGGAATGTATTTGAAAATGGTTTATACCGGTTTTTAAAATTATGCCTTGGTTTTTACTTTGTATATTACATGTTAGATTTAGTGTTTGGAAATCTGAAGGGAGGATTATATTAACAGAGAACAGGGCAAAGGTACTAGAATTAAACCTTTTCCAATACTTGTGTACATGTAGGCTTACTAGATACCCTACAACCTATGTAAACAGCATAGTAAGGGAAGGATACTCTTAAGAAAAATGATTATGTACCATCATTTGAATCTGAAGAGCCTGGTTTTATTAAGTCATGGCAGATTTATTAAGATTTAGAAATTTACTTAAAACTTAATTTTCCTTTTATATACAGTTTTTCAATTAGGAATATAATGACTTATGCGGTTAGGGCCATTGTCTGACATCGGTTTATTAAATTGCATGAATATCACTGGGATATAAGTAGACAACAGTGAAAAATACATGCAGTGTTCAGCAACTTACTTTTTTACTTTTTTTCTGTCATCTGAAATTTGTTTTCTTGCAACTCCTTAAACACTCCTTAAATGTTCTTCCAACCCACTAACATTAGGAAGGCATACGCCTCTCCTTCCTCTGCTAGGCAACTAATGGATTAGTTTGGATGCCAGCAACTGATCTATCCACCCACCAGTAGGTCTGGCAAAACCATCAAATAACAGTAGGGTTAGAAGGTGTATTCAATTTCCTGTAGTGACTGAACCTCTTCTTTTACAGTTGAAGATATGTAAATAATTTGGTGTAATTCTAGTGACTAATTTCTTAAATTTAATAATGTATTATAAACTTTAGCTCATATTTCCTATATTATGTGCCTCACTGTCTTGCATCTATTTATGAGTCCATGGTTGTCACAGCTTTATGCTATCTAAAGGTTTAGTTTGACAATTTTTAGGTGAGAGAACTTATCTTGATGGAATGCCAAGTCCAATGCCAATTAGAATATATTCAATATTGTTTTGGCAAAATATACCAGTGTATACCTGCCTACATAGGATGCTGAGATACAAATTACATTCCTCCTTTAATTGTTTATATACAGAGAAATTGAAAGGAAGGCTTCTAGACCATACTAAAGGTTCAGTGTCACTTAGGATGAGCAAATGGCCAGGGTATATGTATATGTAAGAAATAATAAGGCATTTTGTAAAAATTTTTATCATCCGAAAGAGAATGTACATATATATGAAGCATACATGTTTGTACAAATGGACACGTATGTATGTATGTATGTATGTATATACATACACCCTTAAAGTTTGCTTTAATCTTGTCCACAGCCTATTAAGAATAACCTGGTAAAAAGCAGGAGTACCCAGCTAATTCTCCACCGGAAGAGCAGTCTTGTTTGGAAAGTCTACTCAACCCAACTCTTCAGATATGGAAGATGCTATTAAACAGACATGAGTAAGCAAGCCCCTATTTAGGAATTCAGTCAATATTTGTGATTCTTTGGTAGCATTGAGCATAGAATTTTAAATTTAAAGTCACAGTTCTTAACATGGATTTTAATTTAAATGATCTTAACTATCAAGTAGTCCATCTTCTCCACATGGCCTTCCTGGTATGTCTGGCTAAATACTACTAAAAATCATGTTCTGAAAGTCTGTTTGGTGGATTGACTGGTTAAACAGGAAATTTTAGCCCTCTTTCTCTTTCCTCAAGATTAAAGTTATGTACTTCATGTAATGAAAAAGGATTGGCTCTTTGTTATGTGCTCCTCTCCAGACTTGGTGTGGAATACTTTCAGGGAAAGTGAGCAGAATCTTTTCTGTATCTCCTTTCTTGAAATGAGTAAGAGAAACCAAACACACAACCTTTACTCATTTGAAATAGGCTCGTATGCTTTAGATTCCCTTTCTTCAAATTGACAGATTAGTCCTGTAGAAATATAGATTCCAGATTTTCTGAGAGCGGGAATAATTCACTTTTCATAAGGCAACCCATCCTTGGAAAGAGACTAAATGTAGAACAAAATTCCTGAGAATAAGAGTAATAAAAATAGACATGCATTAGCACTTAATGATAATCTAGGGACTGTGCAAAGCATATCATGTGCTTTTAATACACAAATTGATAAACTGGTACTATTATCTCTATTGAAAATATAAGAGAATGAAGACAGTTCCTTTCCTCATATATTAATGCAATACAGTTAGTAAATAGTAGAGCCCAAAGTTGGCCCTCATGTTATATTGCCTCATTCCCACAGAGATCTCTGCTATCTAAGGCTATATCTAGATCTGTGACATAGGATGAACTTGTGAGATACTAGAATGGCGTGACAGAGAGAGTAAGGAAAATTGTGTGTGCGTGTGTGTGTGTGTGTGTGTGTGCGTGCGTGCGCGTTTGTGTATGTGTGTGTATTTACTTCTACAATGAACTCAGTGTTTATGGGAACTTTAACTGTGATGTAAATACTATTATCTGTATATACTATGAGAGGAAATTGAAATTCAAGTAATACGTGCCCAAACAGCGTATTTTCTCATTGACAGCAGTGGGATTCATATTCATGTATCTGAAGCCAAGGTCCTGGGATTGTTAGTCATACCACTTTGTGACCTTATGTTCCCATGATATATGCAAGGCACTATCTGCCATGTGTTTAGTGTTTGTGATTGTTGATTTCATAGTGAAGCTCTTTTAGAATGATAATGGCATTGTGCTTTCAGGTTCAGCTTTTGATATCAGATTGTTGCATTGTTCAGTAGAGAGGTTTTCTCCAAATATATGAGTAGATATAAGAGAAAGTAACACATTTCTAAAAATACACCATGCCTTTCAAGTCTCAAGCATCTCTCTTTCACAGCTTATAAGGCAGGATCAGAATACGGATAGATCAGAATTTAAAGTCAGTTGTTATAGAGATAAAAGCTTCAACTAGAATCTTATTTTATATCAACTGAAATGTAAAACAATTGGACCATTTTCCAGACATCTCTGTTATTTATTTGTCTCTCTCCCTCTGCTTTGTCTACTTTGAAAGTCACATGTTGTGGTAACTAGAATTGACCTGCCAAAGAGCTTGTCAATATAAAGATGACTTTCTTTGTAATTACTCTGTCTTAGGGCTTCATTTATAATCAAAGAAGTACCATAATCTGTCAAATCAAACTTAAAAAGTTGGCTTTGATAATGTATTATCTGATGGCAACCTGAGGTAAGAGGGTGGCAATAAATAAATAAATAATCAGATAATGAAACAGAGTAAAACCATCATGGAAATGGTAAGAATTCACACTTTTTGAAGAATAAACTAATAATAATAAAAGCCACTCAATCCAAAACACCACTGGGTGAGGTGACTTATTTGTCATATACATAATCATTGAAGATGTGATTTAAGCAGAAGGCTTGAAAGAATGTCTAGACAGGTAATTGGTTCATTTTTATTGAAATTTTACTTATTTTAAATGTCATCCTCAACCATTATGATTTTTTACTTGAATATTTTTTTCAATAACACTCTCAGATAAGATTTGGGTATGGGAATAAGCAGCATACTGCTTATATTGTATGGTTTTTAGTCTTTCACTCAGTTTTCTTAACCTTCATCTCTAAGCAAAAATTTATTAAAATTTATTCATCTCTACCCTAATTTAGTGATTCTTGTAAGATTTATTCTCTCTTTCTTATTTTTTAAATAAATAGCATGCCTTTTCTTTTTATCCTAAAAGGTGATGGCATTATTAGATTCCATTACTAACTAATATTATTGTGCTTTGTTCATTTTGACAGGATAATCATTTATTGGTTTATAGGAATGAAAAAAAATGAAACACAAAATGATTTATCTTTTCTAAAAGCAAAATTCTTCCTGTTAATAACTATAGCTGTAATGTTTAAAAAATTTTTAATGGTCAGCTCTCCTCTTTCCTTTAGCTAGGTCTTGATTTCAGTATATATTTCTAAACTTTATTCGTCTTTTCTTAGTGAGTCTTATAACTTTTCAGATGAGTAGTAATCATCTACTGAAACATTCTGTAAAAGCTAACCTAGAGGATTTTGGTGTGTGATGAACTTAATAGTGTGATCTAGTAATAGTGAAATTATATATTAGAAGAGGAAACTACTCCAAATCAGCACAAAAGCAGAAATCTATTAAAAAGGAAAGACATTATGTAATTTAAAACTATAAATGTCACATTTATAATTTGATTAATTTTTATTTTAGCCAATGTAAAATACATTGTTCTAAATGGTATGGGTGTGTGTGTGTGTGTGTGTGTGTGTGATCTAACCTCAAATTAATAAATGATACAGTGGTTTAAAAATAGCATATTTAAATTAATATATTTAGAAATTCCATGTATTGTGAATACACTAACTAGAATTTTTTAAAAATGTTGCTATGTTTAAACAAATGAGATCACACTCAAGAATAACTCTACCTCAAGCATGCATCACAGCTTTATTTCTTATTCTCTTGAAAGATAAACTTTCTCACAGATTAGTTCTCATAAACTGTCTTCACTTTTATTGTAGCCCTTCTTTAATAAAAAACACACACACACACACTTCTGTTTTTTTATCATTACGATAAGAACTGTCCTATGTGGATAATTTTGAAAATTATATAGGAAAGTATAAATAATAAAAATATACATTTAATGGTCGATTGGTGATAACCACTTCAGGACATGTAACAGATTTTATCACGTACAGAAATCCAACTTCCTTCTGAATTTCTTTCATTTAATTTTTGGCAGAATCTTCAAATCAAAATATCCAATTCTAAACTTATTAGATCTATCAAAATTAGGAAGGTATTATAATATATCAGAGAGGAGAGAGTGGTTCAAACCAGAGTGAATAAAGCCATGGGAAAGCAAAAGAAATAAAACAGAGTGTTAGCAAGGAGGTGAAGAGAAAAGGTCAAATTTTAGATATACTGTAAATGTAGACCCTATAGAAATTGCTGGTCAGTTGGATATGGTGTGGGAGAAAAAGGAAGACAGAAGGATAACTCTAGTGTTTTTAGCCTGAGCAATTGGAAGCATATTGCTTCTGTTTATTACCACTCTGGCAGGAGCAGCTTTGAATAAAGATGTATTGTTTTAGGTTTTGAACATGTTTAGTTTGAGAATGCCTGCCAAACACCAAAGTAGAGATGCTGAAAATACAATTAAAAGACAAGTTTGGATACTGGGAAGACATCTGGGTAAAAGGCATAACTTTGAGAGATTTCAATATATAGTTGAATGAATAAAGCCATGGGAAAGCAAAAGAAATAAAACAGAGTAGACAGGAATATATAAGGGTTTAGGGCAGGCAGTGGCAAATCACAGCCCATAGGCAAAATCCATCGTGTATTTTTATGAATAAAGTTTTATTGGAACACAGATGTGCCAGTTTGTTTTTATACTGCCAGTGGCTGCTTTTACGATTCCTGAGTGAAATAGTTGCAACAAAGATATAATGATCCACAAAGCATGAACCGTTTATTATCTGGCCTTTTACAGAAAAAAGTTTACTGACTCCTGTTCTAGAGGAAGATAGACTACAAGTTGGATTACTTTTCACTCCAGTTTTCCCAGGACTGTCCTAGTTTATACTTACTGGCCTAGAATTCAGAACAAATAAATAATAGACATTTTCAATTTTTAAAAGGTCTTTGGGAAATATATGACTACCCAAATTGAAAATAAAATAGAAAAATTGTACCTAGAACACAATAGCTAATACCACACTTTTACATTTTATCTTGGCTAAATAGCCCCAAAGTGTGAAACCATGTGTAATAATTATGTTAATAGCCTCCAAATTAACTAATTCTCTTATTAAATTGAGCCTGAAAATGTTTGTGTGCTATATTATTATGAAAAACAGGAAAATGACACTACAAATGTGAAGTCACACAATAAAGAAAGGTAATAAACCTAATAGGTTTCTACCCTGTTAAGTCTTGTAGTTTTCATACTGAGATATAGCCACAGAAAATAAAATCAAAGAGATTGTGAATCTACTAGATTGACTGCAATTATTATAATCAATTTATTTTAATAGAATTAAGACTCCATTTCAAATTGTCATGGTTATTTTATATAGGACAAGTAGAGAATTTAGGGTGTTATTTGGATTCTAGTCATAAGTTTTTCTCCAAAACACTACCTCACAGAATGATTTCCACTTTCAATGTGAGTGTATTATGTATTATATTTTAAGACAGAAATGTAGGATAAGTAAAAATGAAAAGTTTTAAAATATATAATGGTTTCATATTTTATTCTTTTATTTTTTAAACTTTTTGATGTTTATTGGAATGAAAGATATGTTAAGATGGTCATGTGGCCATAATTGTCTAATAGTTCTGTCTTAGTTATTTCAGGCTGTTACAGTACCATAGACTGGGTGACTTAAACAGCAGACATTTATTTTTCACAGTTCTGGAGGCTAGGAAGTTCACAATCAAGGTGCCAGCAGATCTGATGTCTGGTGAGTACCCCATTTCTGGTTTGCAGAATGCTGTGTCTTCTGTTCTTTCCTCATGTGGCAGAGAGAAATCATCTTTCTCCTGTGTTTTCTTAAAAGGGCACTAATCCCATTTAAGAGGGCTCCACCTTCATGACCTAATCATCTCTTTAAGATCACATTAGCAAATACCATCACATGGGGGATTTAGTCTTTAACATATAAATTTTGGGGAGACAAATGTTCATTCTATAGCAAGTCCTAAAGGTAAAATTGTGTGTGTGTGTGTGTGTGTGTGCGTGTGTATTTGAGATGAATATATGCAAGATGTCATGAACCAAATAATGTAAATTTCGATCAGTCTATCAAAGGCAGTAAAATCTATAGCAAATCAATTGATTGTCAACTATGATTTCCCAAAATGCATTTACAAACCAATTCATAATATGAACTAGTATAAGCATTAATAAAATGTTAGTTATAAAAAATATGTTAAAAGCTATTATTCAAAATGAATAGTGAGAGTTCTATAAGTCAAACAAATCAGATCAATCTGTGGCATCATTATATAGTGTTTTGCTTGGTGGAGCCTGTGATCTGGGAACTCTACAGGGGAGCTAGAGGATAAACTGTTTCATTTTCTAAAATCATAAGTTTATATTATTCTTGAATTACTTAGCAAGAAGCAGAAAGTGTAAATGATAGTTTGCTCTGAAAGGACAATTAAATATAAAGAGATCGTAGAAAACATTGAGTTATGAAACAAGGAGAGTGAACTTCCCTGGGTCATTTTATTTATAAGATGGTTATTTTAAAGCAATTACATATGATACAGTGAAAATTCTCACAGAACAATTACATTTTCCTATGTTGTATAATTTTCTATATAAGATCATTTGCATTTCAATTTCAAGAAAATAAAAATTTTTTAAAATATTAAGATTAACTTTAAAATTTATATATAATGGCAGTTTACTGCATTATAGTTTTGTACATTTCTATTAAGTTTGTTGACATTCATATTAAACCTAAGAATATGTAAAAAAATGATTACATTTTTTTCTGGCAAAAATATTTCTGCCCTAATGAAGTAGAAATAATGCTTTGTAAAATTCATAAAACTCTTTTTGTTTTGTTTTCTTTCCTTGAAAAGAGTATGCTGGAGTTATGTTCACTATCTAATTTTCATGTACTGTTCTCTGTCCTGGTGCCTAAATTTAGTATCAGTTTTGGCAGTGGGCATTCAGTATAAAAAGGGAGAATTGAAAAATGAGTGTCAGAGTTAGTAAAGAATCCAGTAATAAATTAATATATAAAATTTTGCTCTTGTATGTAATGTAACCAATAGAACATATAATAGAAAAATATTATATAGTAGCATAAAGAATCATGAACAGTATTCCAAAATTAAATGTCTAGACCTTATAATGATTATTTGAAAATTATTCAGATATATAAACTATTTCTTGAATTAAATAAAGTGATATACCATTAGCTTGTATTTAGTTGCCTCAAAGACTTTCTCAGAGGTTAATTTTAAAGATGATTGTAAATATCTGTTAAAAACTGATAAAGTTTTTTGAAAAAGTGTAATGGAATGAAAACTTTCCACATTACTTATTAAAACTCTTTATACAGTTATAATAATTAAACAATATGCTACTAAGGAAAAATAGGAAAAAGATTAATGAAAGATAGTTAAGGACCTACACCATTGCTCTCCTTAGTCTTCAGGTTGCCGACTGCAGATCTTGAGACTTGTCAGCCTCCATAATCACGTGAGCCAATTCATTATAACAAATCTCTTTCTCTAGACATATACATCCTATTAATTCTGTTTTTCTGGGAAATCCTGACTAATACACAAGACATGTCTTATAAAGGGACAAGAATGCATTATAGCAAATAGAGGAAATAATCTTAAAAAATAAAAAAAGTTATTTAGTATACTTGAGAACTCAGAGCATATATAAATGTTTCATAGGTTAATGACAAATGATTTGTGACAAATGATTAACAAATAATTTCCTGATCATTATAGAAAAAGTAACTTATATTATCACTGAAAAGACATTCCAAATAATTTCAAAATCTTAATGTGGAAAAAAAATCCAACCATAATCATCATGAAAAAATATAGAGTCTGCATCAGCTTGTATATCTAAATTGCTGAGAAGAGGTCATATTTGCCTTTACAACAAGAAACAACTGGAGAAACTAAAAATCGGTGACTTTTTTGGGAGCCCATCAAAGAAATGATAGCATGAGGGCAAACCACCAACCAAAAATTTGGAAAGATAGGCCCTTATAGGGGGAAATATGACCTAAGTATTTGCTTGCCTGGGGCAATAGCCACTCAGTGCCCTACAGTCTGGGCATTAAAGCAGCAATTTTGAAAAATTGCTGCAAGTTGAATTTGGGCTAGTGAGAGAATAAAAGGCCTCCTGGGGACCATACTCATAGCGGGTCCTCATATTTTTGCAGGCTTTCCTCTAGGGATCCTACCAGGTAGGTTCTCGCAGGGAGGAGCTGAAGAGTGTATAGAAGCTCCTGTATGGTGCTGGCCCAGGAGGGGAAGAGTAGCCACTGTGATGAAATCCACCTAGATCCCTCCTTTGTTGAACAGAAGCTTTGTGTGGCTTTTTTTCCCCCTAAAGATTAACATCTAGATTACTCAAGTTAACAATAAAGTTATTTTAATCATACTACATTTCCCAGACCTAAACTTTATTTACATTACTCATTAGTGCTTTAAAAGACAAACTGGTCATCAGGAAGTATTAAATAATTTAATTATAATTGTATTGTTGGAAACAATATAGGACCATATTTTATATTCAAAATAATTTTAAGCTTAACAGTCACTATCAGTTGTGTTTGGATATAGGTTTTACTTGCAATAATTTTGGAATGTAAATATAAATTTTTTATATCTCTTGTTGACTGGCATATAAAAATGTCCACACTTCTAAATATGCTCTCATTTCCACATAAAAAGAAAATAGACAACATATGATCAGTGAATGAAAATACTTTAATTTACCATTTATATAGAATGATATTTACCCAACATTGAAACTTTGGTATCACTATGTCATTAACTGCTCTCTCAAATAAGTAAGACCAAATCTACAACTAGTTTTTACCCCCCTTATAAGTTGCAGTCCATATACAGTTACTTCAGAGAACTAGCTAAAAAAATAAACTTACCAAACACAATAAACCAGAGAGTTCTAGCTTTTTTCCAATTTTGACAGGCAGCAGATAATATTGAAGAGATGTGTTTAGGCATCCTATGATGCCTGAGGGAGGAAAAGTAAAATGGAATGTGACAGAAGGCAAAAAAAGTGAGTTTACAAGGGAAATATTCAGCCAAGTATCATGTTCTGGTGTTACTATTACAGGACTACCAAATTCACATCAGCATGGAAATGTGGCATTTACAAACAGACAATGTCTGCAAAACAGTATTGCCAGGGGGTCCTTTCAGTTTCAACTTACATACATAGAAAGTTTAAAGCTACCTGCTGGAAAATACCTACAGCTATCAAATTAGACAAAAAAGCTTATGGGGTTAAACTAAAAGGTCCAGTGTTAGAAAGAGAAATGTTAAAATTCACCGTGAAGATTTTCTAATGTCATGACAGACAAAATATGCCACAGTTCCTTCATCTCTAATCGTTTAATTGTAGAGTAAATTATGTTGCTCTGTTTTCAGCATTTAATTTTTAAATTAGCTCTTGGCTGCAGTGTCCTTGATTACAGAACTTAATTAGCTGTGCCTGTTGAAGAGAATTATGCCATATACAGGATACATGATCACATGGAAAAGCTTAATACAAGCAATCAGAATCATAGTGAAGCCTGGTTGATTATTTCTAAAAGGTGGAAGAATAGTTGCAAAACAAGCTGTATTTAAGGACAGAAGATTCAACGGAGAAAGAGCTCCCCCCGCCAAAAAAAAAAAAATTAGATGGGTCTGTATTCTATCTAGGCAAATGTTTTGACTGAACGACTGTAAGTACTGAGTTACAGAAGAATGAATTATCATTAACTTATCTTGTATTAGTTTAACAGTAGAGACTCCCTTTACCCATTTCTACCTCCCCTGCCTCCTGGTAACCACTAAACTATAGTTCATATCCATAAGTCTTTGTCTTGTTAGTTTGTTGCTTTCAGATTTATATCCCACATTTAAGTGAAGTCATATGGTTATGAACTTTTTCTCTTTGACTTATTTCACTTAGCATGATAATCTCGAGATTCATTCATGTTGTCACAAATATATGGTTGTAGAAGGAAATTTAACTTTGGGCATTGAGCACACAATGCAATATACAGATGATATATTATAGAATTGTATTCTCAAAACCTATACAATTTTATTAACTAATGTCACCCAATAAATTTAATTGAAAAATAGATCAACAACGTGGAAGATTCCTTAACCACCAAACTAAACAAAAAAATTCCGATTTTTGATTTTTTAATCTGTTGGCTTTTTTTTTTTTTTTTTTTTTTTTAACATTTGTCCACTGGTCTACCGACAGTTGTGTGAACAAGTTTTTTTTTGTGTGTGTGTGTGTTTCCACTAGTCAGTAATGATAGCTTCTGATCTTCTTATCTTACAAATTATATAAATAATTAGAAATTTTCAATAGTGAGTGAATGACAGCTAAGCCAGAAATGGCTTTTCAACAATATCCAATAAAGTGAAATGAGTTCACAGCTAATTATATCTGTAGAATTTTTTTCTTTAACAAGTTTATGGAAACTTTGTTTTAAATCTTCACAAACATAAATATTTAACATAAAATGTTAAGAGAATGTCAGAAATTTAAATCCATCAAGAGATTATATAATGTTAAAATGTTTCTTTTGGTAGCTCAAGTGATATAAAAGACTGATTACAAATTTTTGTTTTATAGACTTCGAGCACTAGGAGAGGGTAGAGGGTAGAATTGGTACCTCAGCAGTCATTTCTCCAAATTAGTTTTCAGGTTTGTTGTTTATGTAATGTGAATTAGTCAGATTTTGATGCAGAAGTAATGATTTTATTTGGTTTACAACAAAATCATTTATTTCTTGCTCACATTACATGAAGAGCTGTGGGTCACCTGCAGGACAGGTAACTGAGTTGAGCTGTGCTTAACTGGGTTCTTCTGTTAAGCTGTACTCAACTCCACACTAATTTTCTCTCTGATGGGAGTAATAGCCATTATTTAGGAAATATATCTATATTATGTTGAAAGATGGGAGCAAGAAAAGCAGAACTTAACCATGCAGTTTTATTTAATGCTTCTACTAAGATGCAGCAAACTTCATTTAATAACACGCTATTAACCAAAGCATGTTACATGACCAAGCCCAACATTTAAGGAGACAGGAAGAATGAACTTTTCCACAGAATTCATAGGCAATTGGCAGCACAATGGTCATAGATGTATTATCCTACAATAGAGAGAGAATAGAGTTGGGAACAATAATCCAATATACCACAGGGATAGATGTTATAATGTCACATAAGCAAGAACATAACTGCTTCTAGTAATCTTCATTATGTAAGAAGCAAAAAGGAAGTATGTTGATACTACACAAAAAGTCACATCTTAATTGTCTTTCCATACTTATTATTGAGTGTCTATTTCCCTCCACGAGAATGTGAACACAGTATTGGCAAATCTCTTTATGTATTCTGTTCCTAGAAAAATGCTTGGCATGTCCTAGGCACTCAGTAAACATTTACGACTGACTTAATGAAATGTAGAGCACATTTTGAGAGAGAAGTGATTACATTAAAAATATGATTTTTCTAGAGACAAGATTACCAAACAAATTAAAACATCATGTCTAGAAAGGGATGGGATGGCCTTGTGTTTTTAAAAATCAAAACAAATAAATACTAAAACTTCTCAAACACAAAAATAGGGTAAAATAATAGCATAGCTTATTGAGGTGTAAAAAAGAGATGTTTCTGTGAACTTCTGGAAGATGGTTTATAAATGATGCTTTCTTAATGCAATCGTACATATCATAGGGGAAGTAAGGTATTATAATACGATGAAACTTATCTTTCTAATAAATTAGTCTCACTAGATTCTGTTCATTTAAAATATTTTATAGGAAATATAGTTTATAATTATAAGAATACATTTCAATAATTTTTCTGTTAAAGTAGTATAGAAGTATAGAATTCATTATTATCATGCATTTTCCTGTTAAAGTATTAAGAATTTATTATTTATCATGCATTTTTGGGTTGCTTGCCGGAGCCAGCCGGGCAGGGTCGAACAGTCCTGAGTGGGGGAGCGAGGGTTAGGAAAAAAGACAGAGAAGAGAGAAAG
>CM053503.1:138449681-138548144 GCA_028627145.1 Eidolon dupreanum
GTGGATCTCAATGTCAACTTTGTGTATCTTTAAGACTTGCCTGACTATTCATGCTCTTTGTATTTCTATGTAAATTTTGGAGTCTGTCTGTTTCTACCAAAAAAAAAAAAGGTTGAATATTATATTAGAATTTTCTTGAATTTTAGAATTAACTTTTTTTTATAATATCGATTCTTATAACCTCAAATATATGTCATTTCATTTATTAAATTATGCTGATATATATTATAACTTTAATTTGTATGTATATTACATCTTTATTCATTCATTGATGGGTACTTAGGCTGTTTCCATATCTTGGCTGTTGTGAATAATGTTGCAATAAACATGGGAGTGCATATATTTCTTTGGTATTCTATTTTTATTTCCAGAAGAAGAATCACTGGTTCATATGGTAGTTCTATTCTTAATTATTTGAGGAATCTCCATACAGATTTCTGCCAATGGTGTGTGAGGGTTCCTTTTCTCCACATTCTCTCCAACATTTCTTATTTCTTGTCTTTTTGATAACAGTCATCCTAACAGGTGTGAAGTGATGTCTCATTGTGGGTTTGATTTGCATATCCTTGTAATTAGTTATGTTGAGCATCTTTTCATGTGCCTTTTAGCCATCTGTGTGTCTTTGGGAAAATGTCTATACAGATCCTCTGCTCATTTTATTATTGGGTTGTTTTATGTTGTTAAGTTGTGAGAAATCTTTATGTATTCTGGATATTAACTTCTTATCAGATGTATGATTTGCAGATATTTTCTCCCATTCAGTATGTCGCCTTTTCATTTTATTGATGGTTTCCTTTACTGTGCAGCTTTGTAATTTGATGTAGTCCCATTTGTTAATTTTTGTTTTTGTTTCTCTTGCCTTTCATTTCCTAGCCCCTCCCCCCTCAAAAAACAAAAAACAAAAAACACTAAGATTGAGGTCAAGGAGATTACTGCCTATGTTTTTTTTTTTCCTAAGAATTTAATGGTTTCAAGGCTTAATTCAAGCCTTTCATTTATTTTGAGTTAATTTTTGTATATGGTGTAAGATAGTGGTCTAGTTTAATTCTTTTGCACATGTCTGTCAAGTTTTCCCAACATCATTTACTGAAAAGACTATCTTTTCCCCATCATATGTTCTTGGCTCCTTTGTCATAAATTAATTGTCTATATATGCATAGGTTATATCTGGGCTTTCTACTCTGTTCCATTGATCTGTGTGTCTAGTTTTATGCCAATACCATACTGTTTCAATTGCCATAGCTTTGTAGCATAGTGAGAAATCAGGGAGTGTGATACCCCTAGCTTTGTTCTTTTTTCTCAAGATTGTTGTGACCGTTTGGTGTATTTTTTGGATCCATACAAATTTTTGAATTATTTTTTTCTATTTCTGTGAAAAGTGACACTAAAATTGTGATAGAGATAACATTGAATATATAGATTGCTTTGATTACTACAGACATTTTAATAAAATTATTCTTCTAATTCATGAACATGACTGTCTCTTCATTTATTTGTTTTCTTTAATTTTTTTCAACAATGTCTTATAGTTTTCAGTGTATAGATCTTTTATTTCCTCAGTTAGATTTATTCTTAGGTATTTTATTTATTTTTTTTGTTGTAATCGTAAATGGGTTTGACTTTTATTAATTTCTCTTTCTGATAGTTTGTTATTTGTGTACACAAATACTGCAATTTCTGTGCATAGATTTTGTATCTTACACCTTTTTTGAATTTATTAGTCTAACAGGTTTTTTTTTTTTTTGGTGGTCTTTCGAGTGTTCTGTGTACAGTATGTTATCTGCAAATAGTGATAGGTTTACATTTTTCTTTTGAATTTGGATACTTTCTGTATTTATTTTTCTTGCCTAATTGTTGTGCCTAGTACTTTCAATACTATGTTGAATAACAGTAGCTATAGTGGGAATTATTGCTTTGTTTCTGATCTTAGAGGAAAAGATTTTGACATTCACCAGTGATAATGTTACTAGCTGTTAGTTTGTCATATATGGACTTTAATATGATGAAGTATGTTCTTTCTATAACCACTTTTTTGAGAGTTTTTATTATAAAAGGATGTGAGATTTTTGTCAAATGCTTTTTCCATACTTGAAATAATCATATGATATTTATTTTTCATCTTTTTAAATGTGGTGTGTGTATCACATTGGTTGATTTGTACATATGGAACCATCCTTGCATCCCTGGGGTATATCCCACTTGATCATGGCGAATGATCCTTTGTGTGTATTGTTGAATTTATTTCACTAATATTTTGTTGAGGATTTTTGTATCTATGTTCATCAGGGATATTGGCTTGTAATTTTTATTTATTTATGTTTATTTATTTATTTTTGTGTTTGTGGTATCCCTGTTTGTTTTTGGTATCAGAGTAATGCTGGTTTCATAAAATGACTTTGGAATCATTCCCTTATCTTCAATTTTTTGAAGAGTTTACTAGGATAGGTATTAAGTCTTCTCTGAGTATTTGATAGAATTCACCAGTATAGCTACCTAATCCTGAACTTTTGTTTTTTGGGTGTTTTATTATTATTATTATTATTATTATTATTATTACAACCTATTCAATAACTTAGTATTAAACTATCTATTCAGATTTATTATTTCTTCATGGTTCAGTCTTGGGAGATTGTATGTTTCTAGCAGCTTATTCTTTTCTCCTAGGTTGTCCTATTTGTTGCCTTCATTCATGGTAGTCTCTTATGATCTTTTTATTTCTGTAGTATCAGTTGTAACCTCTTTTTCATTTCTGATTTTATTTGAGCCTAGCCTCTTCTTTTCCCCATTTGTCTAGCTAAATTTTGTTGATTTGATTCATCTCTTCAAGAACCAGCTCTTGGTTTCCTTGATCTTTTTGTGATTGTTTATTTTAGTTTTTATTTCATTTATCTTTGTTCTTGTTATTATCTTCCTTCTGCTAACTTTGGGTTTTGTTTATTCTTTCTTCTGTAGGTTTTTGTTTGTTTGTTTTTGAGGTAGGGTTGTATCACTATGAGCTTCACTCTTTGGAATGTTGTATTTCCATTTTCCATTTTCAATTCCTGAGATATTTTTTTATTTTTTCTTTGACTTTTTTCCCCCTATTGGTTGTGCAGTAGCATGTTGTTTAATCTTAACATATTTGTGATATTTCTATTTTTGTAACTGATTTTCAGTTTTATACTTTATTTGGGTTATAATTGACATAATTTCAAGCTTCTTAAATTTACTGAGACTTGTTTTGCTCTATAACATATTATCTATCATAGAGAGTGTTCATATGAACTTGAGAATGTGTATTTTGCCACTTTTCGATCAAATGTTTTACATATATTTATTAGGTTCATTTGGTTTGATGTGTGATCCAAGACAGATATTTTCTTATTGATTTTCTGTCTGGATGATCTATCCATTGATGCAAATGGATAGATAAAAAAGCCTTATACTATTATTGTATTTCTGTCAATTTCTCCTTTTGGTTCATTAATATTTGCTTTAAGGCATACCTTAGAGATATTGGAGGTTTGGTACCATACTACAACAATAAAGCAAATATTACAATAAAATGAGTTATGGAATTTTTTGATTTTTCAGTGCACATAAAAGTTATGTTTACACTATATTGTAGTTTATTAAGTGTGCAATAGCATTGCATCTAAAAAGAAATGTAGATATCTTAATTAAAAATGCTATATTGCTAAAAAATGCTATTACCTGAGCCTTCAGCAAATCAATGTTTTGATGGTGGAGGGTCCATCCAGCCACCTCATGCATTTTAATTGGTGAATAATAATAATAATAATAATAAACATTATTATTATTTTGGCACTGACTAAGTCTCCAGTGTACAATGTTGAATAGATGCAGTGATAGCAGGCACCCTTTTCTTGTTCCCAACATCAGGGAGAAACTACTAATATTTTATTACTGTGTGTGATAGTTTTTGGTACTCAGTATTGTTAAACAAAGTTTCTTTCCATTTAAAGGTCTTCTGCAGTTTTCTTTTTCATCAATGGACATTGAATTTTGTCAACCTTTTTTGTATCTTTTCAAGTCATCATGTGATTTTTCTGATTTTTTTGTGTTTGTATAGTGATATAGAGTGATTGATTTTCAAATGTTATACCTTTAGATTTCCATATTCTTAGCTTCTAAGTGATTGTCAGAAGAAGTAAGTACCCCAGGGAATTACCAGCCAAAAATGTAAAGATCCCTTCTAAAACTCTTTTCTTTTATGGAATGTTAGTACATTTATTCTTTTTTGCTTCTAAATCTATTTCTACTTTTCTACTATGTTTTTAAAGAATTTATTTGGATTTTATAAGCTGTTCATTGTGGAAGTGAATGACAAATGTTGACCTATTGCGAATTGCTCCATCTTACTCAGAAACACGTGTCTATTTACTTAATTTTAACAAATATGTATCTGCTTCTAATATACAGTTTGATAATTAGACTCCCTTTTTATGATGGAATGCTTAGTTTAATTATCTTACATTTTCTTATATAGAACATTGAAAGAATATTATTCAGCTAATTAACAATCAGGACAACAACACATCTACTACTCTCAACAATTTTACTAATTGGAATTTTTATACTCATTTTCCAGAGAGAACTGAAATACAGAGGCTCTAAGTGACTTGTACAGGCATATCTCATTTTATTGTGCTTCATTTCATTATTCTTCACAGATATTACATTTTTTATTTTATTTTTTTTTTACAAATTGTGGCAATTTGTGACAACCCTGTATTGAGCAATTCTGTTGGTGCCATTTTTCCAACAGCATTTATTTACTTTTTCTCTGTGTCTATTCCTGGTGAAAATGCTATGAAGATTGTTAAAATGACAAAAAAAGTATTTATGATATTAAATAAACTTAGTTGATAAAGCAGTGGTAGTTTGAGAGGATTGACTCCAGTGTTGAAAGCAGTTCTCCTGTGGGTTAAATGCTATCAAACAGTGTTGCATGCTACAGAGAAATAATTCATGAAAGGGAGGATTAGTTGATGCATCAAACTTCCTTGTTCTCTTATTTTAAGAAATTGCCACAGATGCCCCTGCCTTCAGCAACCACCACCCTGAGAGTCAGCAGTCATCAACATTGAAGTATGACCCTTACTATAAAAAAGATTACAACTTGTTGAAGGCTCGGGTGATGGTTACCATGATTTAGCAATAAAATATATATATATTTTAAAAAGAAACCAAGTGTGTGTTATTTCATGGGTGGAGGGGCTGGGACTCAGGCACTTGGAGGCCTCAGGAGCTCTTCTGGGCAGTGTGAAGGAGCTCTAACTTCTGCTACTTCCATATCCTCTCTTCGAAGTCTTCTAGCCCTTGGTGCTGGTCCTTCTTCTCAGGTAGCCACAACTTCCTCTCTCACTATATCACGTAGTACTCAAACCACTTGTCTTGATTGCCAATCCAGAACATAGCCACAGGGACAGTTAGGTAGACCTCTAGCTTCACCCCCATTTCACTTCTCTAAGGCTATAAAGCTGCTTCTGCCCAAAGCCAAACCTCCAGCAAGACCTAAAGTATTTTTTAAATTGAGGTGGGTACATTGTTTTTTAAGCCATAATGATATTGTACACTTAATAGACTATAGTATAGTGTAAACATAACTTTTATATGCATTGGGAAACCCCCAAACATGTGTGGCTCTTTATTGCTATAGTCTGGAACTGAGCCTGCAATGTCTCTGAGGTATACCTGTACAAAGCTTAAAACAATGAGTGGCAAAAGTGGGGTCTGTTTTCCTAATATCCATATGAAAAATCGAAAAATATTATATAAATGCTTGGATAGTTGTGTTAGTATTTTAGCTAACATTTTGATGTTTACCATGTACAAAGTCATATCTAGTAAAAATTCATAATGCATCTCTTAAAAATCAAAATTATCCTATTGAGATTAGTTTGTGTGTGTGACTGTGTGTGTGTGTGTGTGTGTGTGTGTGTGTGTGTGTGTTTGGTATGTGTAGGTACAGAGAAAGCTATTAGATTATCTCAGTAAAATGACAATTCTGTTTTCCCAGTTGATTAGATGAAAGCCTAGTATCACCTTTAACTTATCTCTTTCTCATATATGCCACATTGAAACCATCAGTAAACTTATTTGGCTACACATTCAAAATATTGCCACAACTTAACTAATTTTTAAAACAAAAGCACTATGGTCTTGGTTCAAACTATCATCTTCTTTCACCTAGAATATACAAATAGCACCTGAATGGACTAAGTGTTTCTAAATTTCCCAACCCTCAAGATAGATAGTGGGTGTTCACAGCTGAAAAACATACACAAAAAAATCTCTTCTACACAGAGTCATTCAGTATTTCCTAATTCAAACAGAGTAATAGCTAATGTTTTTTACCTATCTATAATTTTCTTTCTTCCCACTCTTTCCCTCAGTTATTAAGCTCCAGTTTTAGTCACTTGTCCTAAGTGCTTCCTTTACCTGTAGCCTGCTTCACACACATATCGCCATAACTCATTGTTTTATTTCATTCAGGTCATTTCTTAAATGTCATCTCAACAGACTTCTTTCATAGCTATTTTATGAAATATGGTAGCACTCAGTTATGGCAGCACTCAGTTTCAGACTTTTAATTCCCTAATTATTTTACTTTAGAGTGCTTATTATCAACTGATAACTCTTATTTTTACTTGCTTATTCATTTGTCTTCTGCCACTAGAAGTGTGTGTATATTCTTTGAGAACATAGACTTTATTTTATTAATAGCCATATAAATACCACCTAGAAGAGCATCTGCCATATAGTAAAATTTAAGTAAGGATGGTTTGAATCAATAAACTCTAGAAAATTATTTCTACATAGGCTATATGAAGAGTCTACTGTGATTCAGGCAAGTTAAAAAGGTATAATCCTTAATTTCAAAGAGCTGGGGACATGTAAACAACTAATTATACTATCATATTGCACATTGACTGAAGAAGCAAAAGTATGGTCTAGTAATGAAAAGGAATCATCACTGAAGGACTGATAAAGTCTTAAATGTTATAGGCATTGGGATTCGCAATATTTCTAACATGTATTCTATTCCTCTGTGTAGTATATAACTTTCATTTTGTTTCCAAATAGTTAAATAGGATAGTGGTTTTTAAAATATTATTATAACATATATACATAGATGTACGTGCATGTTTGTATATATATTATATTTTTCCAGTCTGACAGTATCTATCTCTTGGATAATTTAAAATATTACATTTTTAATTTAGATTTTATTTTATTTTTTAGAACAGTTTAAAGTTCATGGCAAAATTGAAAGGAAGGTACAGAGATTTCCCATATGCTTCTGCCCCTACATGTACATAGCCTTTCTCTTCAGTCTTTTAATGTTTCATTTAATATTTGACATATTAGAATTTGGCAGTTATGTTCATTGAACAGATAGTTTTTATTCCATTTTTTTTTAAAGTTTTTGGCTTCCATTGTTTATGCTGAGAAGACATTTGTCAGTCTTACCAGTTTTCCTTTGAAGGTGATAATAAATCTTTGTTCTGTGGTTGTTGTTAAGAATTTGTCCTTGTATTATAACATTACTTGATATTCCTTGGTATTCTTTGTATTTATACTGCAAACATTCTAAATTTTTGACTCAATTTTTTTGCCACTTTTGACCAAAAAAATCAGCTTTTGTCTCTTAACATATTGTTTGTATCCTATTCATTCTGGGGAAATTTAATTATTCATATGTTAGATATTTTTATTTTACACCATAGGTCTCTTATGTTCTTTTCAGTTTTTTTCTTACTGCTTCATGAATGTTTCAGTTTATGAATTGTCTTCTTATCTATCTTGCAGTATATTACTTCCCTGTTCAGATCTAGAATTCTAATCTGGTTCTTTTTTAAAATTTCTATTTCTTTTTTTAGAATTCCTACTTGTTCAGTTATTGCAAGCATATCTTCCTTCATATTTTTGAGTCAAGTTATATAATATGCTTTGAAATACTTGTCTCATATTTATAACATCTGGATTATCTCAAAATTATTTTTATATGGTTTTACCTGAGTTATGTTTGATATTCTCCCATTTTTTTCTTATATTTAATAATGTTTGGGTTGTATGTTGAATATTTTGAGTGATACTCTTTCTCAAAAGACTATTTTTATTTATTTTTATTTTGTAATCATTTACCCTGGCTAGACTCAATTTAAACTCTGTATCCCAAGGAAATCTCTGATCTTTTTCTTTAGACTGTCTTGGACTTATTGAAATTTATTCCCCACATGCATAGTTTGGGGATCAGCCAGAGCTTTACACTCAACTTAAACGCAGAATTTTAGGGAAAGTAGGAGATTTGAGCAGAGTTTTACCCAGTATTTGCTGTTTATGTATTCCAATGTTTTCACCTTAATTTTCAGCTGATAATATTCACTCTACACTATTCTGGCTCCATGGGAATAGTGTCTATTTGATAGTGTCTATCCATGATTTTGCTTAAGATACATTTCTTTGGAAAATAAAAGGTAGCAAGAAAAGAGGAAGACCAAATATGAAATGGATTGACTCCATAAAAAAATCCATAGGCATGAGTCTGCAGAAGCTGAGCAGGGCTCTTGAGGGCAAAACATTGTGGACATCATTCATTCATAGGGTTGCCAGGAGTCAGAGACGACTCAACAGCACATAACACATATGCCATCTGCTTTGCCTAGCTTTTCTATTCCTAATACCCAGTTCTCACAGTCTTCTAATTATGATTTGTAATTTTGGTATAGAGAAAGCAAAATTCTAGTGCAGTTTTTCAAACACTACTTTTTAATTTAGGAAAATCAAAATTTAGATTTTTGAATGTCTGTACTCATTTATATTTTTATTCATTCAACAAACATAAAATGAAACCTCCCATGTTCCAGAGAACTTAAAATTTATTATGAGTACACTGATGAATAGGAACTTAGTCTTTGTCCTTAAGAATTGGGGCACATGCACTTAAACTTTACAGCATAATCAGTATAATGTAACATGGCCCACATAATGTAGAACTGATGGGTAAAATGTCCTAGTGCCACATTTATTTTATTTTATAGAACATAGTTCGTCATTGTACTTGTTTTTAACTACAAATTCAACCAAGAATCCATTAAGATAGCCTTAGTATTTCCCATGGATATTTTCTTTCCCCTTTTAAAAAGAATCCTTGAGGATCTCTCTCATTTATTACCTTTTTGCAAGGATTTTGCACATCACTTAACATGTACTCCCATTGTCAGCTTTCAACCCAATTCTGTTTTTATACTCACAGAATCACCTTGTGCTGTTCTCACATAATGCTGAAATGATTGAAATGTTGGCAGTTCATTTATTATGATTTTAACACTTTGAAAGAAAGGATTTATAAAAGATTTTAGAAGCTCTAGAATGCTAACACTCAAATATCACTCTGCTTCTACTATGCTAATATGTGTATACATTTCTGCAAGGTCAACTACAGGAGTGTATATCTACTCACTGAGAAAGGAATTGAAAGTTATCTCAAAGACAGCAAAAACCACAGCAACAATACCCAAAGGCCACTACTTCAAATAGAAATAGTTGTGAACTAGTTCCAATGAATTAATTCATCATTTTATTCACTAAAGAAAGCAGGGGCTGTTTCTTATATGTCTTTGTGCTCTCAATCCTAAGTTAAGTTTTACTTTCAAAGCAAGAGTTAGGAAATATTTGTTGCCCTAAAAATGGCAGCCTACTATGTGTGTCAAAACTGAGCTTAGTGGTGAGACTTACAAGCAATTGATATTGTTCTTATCCTCAAAGAATTCACAACATTGGGAGAGACAGGCAAATAAACCAAGCATTAGTTGTGATTATGTAATTATAAATCTTATAAACAAGGTGTTATGGGAAAAGAATGAAGGACCAACCTTGGTCTTTTAAAAAGTGGTTCCAACACTTGGTCATGAATGACCAAGGAGAGAGTTTCCAACCAAACTAGGGAGAAATATTTCCCCAGTGGTAACCCAAACCAATGAGTGAATGGCACGGAGGCAAATAGGGGCAGGATCCTTTTTAGGAAATTTTAGCAATTCTCTATGTTGTGAAGTCAGCTGGTATCAGGTCAAAATGATTTATAGATTTTATTCTTTATGTCAGCAGTCCCCAACTTTTTGGTACCAGGGACCGGTGCTTTTAGGAGAATCTAATGCCTGATGATCTGAAGTGATGCTAAGGCAGTGATGCTAGTGCTGAGGAATGGCTGCAAATACAGACGAAGCTTTGCTAACTCATCCACTGCTCACCTCCTGCTGTGTGACCCAGTTCCAAACACGTGGACAGGTACCAGTCTGTGGCCTGGGGGTTCAGGACCCTTGCTTTAGGTGATATAGAATCATATAATCTACTTGAATTAGGGGAAAAGAATTCTGAAGATGTGATGGACACTTTTGTTTGCTTCCTAAGCACTCATTTCCACCATACCCCTACTTCCATCTTGTAGAACTCTTGTTATATTCAGTTACCTACTTTTTAAAACAGTCATTTCAGTTCAGGATGGTAAATTCCATCTAGTTTCAGAGTTGAGTCTCAATTGTTTTAAACACTGAGGGCTTCCCAAATTTTATTTTTTTAATCATTACAGACATGTATACAGAATTTCAGTATATATTAGGATAAATCATTGAAACTTCTCTTAGTAGGAGGAACCAGGTTAAGCTCCATTGACTAGGCTCTGCTCAGCCCCTTTGAGGGAGAAGACCCAGTGTCTCAATACACCTGTAATAGGGCCACAGCACTTCATTTGGGAATGATTTCTCTAAATAGTTTACATTAATTATATTCTGAGTCATGAGCTCATTTTGGATATCAATTAATACAAGCATTGCTGACTCTTATTCTTTCAAAAGTTAGACACATGGCCCATGTTTGACAATATTAGACTGAAGGTATAAATTGGAGGAAATATTTGTGCTCATTTTGTGCATCAAAGGATTCTATAGCCCTTGTTGATATGCACAGCTATCTCATAATCATGAAGGACACCGAATATAAGTTGAAACTGTCATACAGAAGACAGAATGGAGAGTCAGGGTCTTTGAGCAGATTTCAAAGCAGCAGAATTAGCCACCCTGAAGCCTAACTTGGTACAGTGCCAAATAAACTACTTTAAACCTAGCGAGTGTTCAAATCCATAAGCACATGCACTAGGCCACCAAGACCCTATTCGTATTTTGCTTCCTAAATTCTAATTTAAAAAATAATCCTAAATGCCAAGTTTTTACATAAAATATTATGGGATGAGAAGGGGTTGAGGATGCTGAAGATCTTAATCTCTTTGATTTTTATTCATTTGAGAGTTAGAATTACTAAAGCAGATATATATTTAAATATAACCTTTATTAGTGATAAGTCTAATATTTGGGAACAACTGTAGTTTATAGCTGTGGCAAGTGGACTTCATAGTACTAACTCTAGGATTAGGCAGTGTAAGGCTTGAGCAGGCCTTCCTCCATAGGAGTAGATGCTGTTCCCTTCTAGTAGATAGAAATGATCCCCTTGTGGGCATCTCTCTCCCAATAGGGGAAAGGGGGAGGAAGGGACCTGAATAAATATATTAAGTTTCTCTCTTTCTAATTTTCCCATCAGGCAAGGGAATGCAGAGACAGGTCAGTTGTGTCAATATAATGTGATATCTTTCCATATTGAAGGAAATATTAGGACATAAACATAACTTCTTCCCAATAGATATGTGTTTGGCATCATTAAAAAAGTAAGTTCAGTTGAAATGGATGACATGGTAAGGACACAAATAAGTGGGAAGAGAAAAGAATGTTAATGATAAGACGATGAGGAACATTGATTGATATTTAAGAAGCTAATGGAGGCAGGTGACTTTACAAAGGGAATTGAGGAATGCCAAATGCTCAGAAATACCACACACACAAAAGTAAATGTAAGGGAAAAAGTTAGGTAGAGACACTTAGCTAAATTAATTGCTAAATGGGTGTAGATTAAAGACATAGAAGTGCATATGTGAAAACCAGTGGTGAATAACTTACTTCAGCTTTCATCAAACTAGACTATAATGGGCAATGGTGAATAAGAAAATAAATTATTGTAAGGGAATAGAGAGCTATTTTTTTAAGACAGGAAAATATGAGCAATTTATAAGCAGCAAGGAAAATATAAATAGATATGGAGAAGATATGGAAGAACAGAGAAGTAGGCCACGCATATTGGAGAGGTAGGAAGATATTAGTTTTGAGTAGGTAAAATAAAAAGCTCTGAATAAGTGAAAAAATAGACACTTAGATCAATGGATCACAATACAGAACCCAAAAATATGGTCAGCTGATCTTTGATAAAGGAGCAAAAGGCCATATAACAGAACAAAGATAGTCTTTTCAACAAATGGTACTAGACCAACTGGAAATTCACATGTTTCTAGGTGGTAGAACAGAAGTTAGGGGCTTTTCATTCAGAAAACCTCCTTTTAAAAAAATTCAGTGAAAAGTAAGTGAGGAGGCATTGAACAGTGGTAAAATTTAGGGTCAACTTTCATGGCAAATGGAAATAGAATTACTGTTGCTACAGACCATGAATTTTCATTGGTAGTTACCAGCCTTGGTCTAACTTTATATCTTTCTTGTGCTATTCAGCTGTATAAGTTGAAGAGAAGAAGAATCATGTTTTATTTAATAGGTATTTGGGGATTTGCTAAGTAGGATGATCAAAAGACAAGGAGGCAAGGAAATTAAAGGTGATGAGAAAGAGACTGAACAACTCATCTGTACTCTAACTTCACAGTGAAGGTGGAACAAAAAGTGTCTAGTAAGAAGCTTCATTTCAACAGTAGTCACATGATTAAATAGAAGTCTTAAGTTATCTTTGCCTTTAAAAATTTTTTTGAATGAAAAAACCATAATAAAAATCATATCTGCTATAAAATATATTTAAATATAATCTCCTGACAAATTTTGAGTTAGGGGTATTAATTGATGAAATCAAAAGCATCCAGTGTTGATCAACTTTCTAATGGTATTTTGAAATAGCAACCAGTTTAGGACAATTTTTTCATCCAGTTTTATGTAATAGAATTTTATTTCCATTCCTTGCCACATGTAAATAATGGAAATGGGATATTCAGTTTCTTAGCACATATATTGTAGAGAAAGGCAATGAAAATTTACTTTGGACATCTTCCTGACTTATAATTGTGGTACATATATATAATGGAATATTGCTCATCCATAATAAAAGATTAAATACTTCCATTTGCGACAATATGGATGAATCTTGAAATAATCATGATAAACGAAGTAAAAAACGATGGAAAAAGCCAAGAACCATGTAATTTCACTGATAGGTGAGTTATAAAACTGAGAGCAACAAACGAACAAGACAAGCAAAAACTCATAGACAGAGACAACAGTTTAGTAGTTACCAGAGGGAAAGGTGGCAGGATGGTAGATAAGAGTAAAAGGGATCAAATATATGGTGACAGAAGGAGATTTGACTTTGGGTGGTGAATATAAAAAATACAGATGATGTATTATTGAATTGTACACTTGAAACCTATAAAATTTTATTAGTCAATGCTCCCCCCAAATTTAGTTAATTCCCCCAATATTCAAATTAGGTAGATTATGGAGTCCTTTTAAGAGAATTTTTACCCCTTTGTATAGATATGTTAATGTCTTAAGAGAAATAAACTTTTTAGTTTTTTATTCATTTATTCAAGAATAACATCCTGGAAAACAGATTTGCATGTTATTATGGAATATGAAGATGGAGTACTAAACTGTGTTGGTGATGAGCTTTGTAATACTCTTAAAGGAATTTAGAAATAATTATCTCATATTCCAAATCATATAGTTGAAGTCTCAGAGCCTATTTTTAAAAATTTAAATTATATAAAGAATAAAAAGTTATCAGGAATAACTCAACATAATATTAGATGTCTTAATTTGTCTCTTTTTTTTTTGTACCTCACTCTGAGTCATACACTGTCTCTTCAAGTTTATGATGGGTTGTCTTCACTTAATGTCATCATTGTTTCAAAATATTTCTGTTTTAGAGCTGACTTATATATTCAGATAAAATGCCTGAGACATTGAATTTTTTTGTTAAAACTTGTATTTTAAGGATTTTTAAAGTATTTCAAAATGAACATTTTACTTAAGAATTATCTATAAAAAGAATTATATAAAACTTAGACATTTAATATGGACTAATCACGAAATAAAGATAATTTACATTTTCACACATTTTTTAAAATGCTCTTCTAAAGTTCATGAAATGTTTCACATTTATATCAAACTTTATTAATTATATTAAACAAATGTTTCAAATGATAAGATTCTTTACCTATATTGATGGGCTTGTTCCAATTTAACATGTTTTGCATTGTTCAACTTCTCATGGTCTCATTTATCTCTTAAACTTTGTTTCTTGACATTATTATGCCCACCAATTTATCTTAAATTTATTGCATTCCTTAATACTCATTCAAGGAACTAGAAAGAATCAATCATAAATACCTACATTTAGGGAAAACATTGCCCTATATATTATTTGAGTTTATTAATAAGCATTTATTAGGTCATGATTTATTTTATTGAAATATGCACTATAACCTCTCCAAGTTTGCAGTTTGATAGAGGTTATATGATATGGACATAAATCACTATTATATAAGATATCTTGTAATAAGTGCTATAAATTTATATAAAGAGTCATAGAAACAGCATTAAAATTATTTTGAGCTAGATCCCAGAAGATACTATCAAGAAAGAGCATTTGGGTTTTCCTCTGAAGAAACTATAGGATCAACTCATTTCATTGGCAGTATTCATTTACACTGTACTTTTTATTTTATTTTATTTTAATTTATTTTATTTTATTTTATTTTATTTTTTAAATATTTTATTTTTTTATTTTCCCCCTCCCCTCTCCCTTCTGGTTACCACTAGTCTATTGTCCAGACCATGAGTCTCTGTTTGTTCTGTTCATTTGTTGCTTTTAGGTTTATACCCTCATATGTGATATCATGTGATTTTCAACCTTTTCTGTCTGGCTTATTTCGCTTAGTATGATTATTTCAAGGTCCATTCATGTTGTTGCAAATACAGTATTTCATCCCTTCTTATGGCTGAGTAATATTCCATTGTATATATGTACCATAGTTTCTTTAGCCAGTCATCTATTGTAAGACACTTTGGTTGCTTCCATGTCCTGGCCATTGTGAATAATGCTGCTATGAACATCAGTGTGCAAATATCTTTTTGAATATGAGTTTTCAAGTCTTTTTGGGTAAATACCCAGTAGAGGGAGTACTGTCTCATATGGTAGGTCAATCATAGTTTTTTGAGGAACCTCCATACTGCTTTCCATAGTGGCCACATGAATTTGCAGTCCCACCAGCAGTCTATGAGGGTTCCTATTTCTCCACATCCTCTCCAACATTTGTTATTACTTGTCCTGTTAATTATAGCTATTCTAACAGGTGTGAGATGGTATCATATTGTGGTTTTGATTTGCATTTCCCTAATAGGTAGCGATGTTGCGCATCTTTTCATATATTTGTTGGCCATATGTATGTCCTCTAAGGAGAAGTGTCTGTTCAGGCCCTCTGCCCTTTTTTTGATTGGATCATTTGTTTTTTTTGTTGTTGTTGTTATTGAGTCATATGAGTGCTTAGTATATTTTGGATATTAGGCCCTAATCGGAGGCATTGCTTGCAAATATATTTTTTCCATATGGATGGTTGTCTCTCTACCTTCTTGATGGTTTCTTTTGCTGAGCAGAAGCTTTTTAGTTTGATGTAGTCCCATTTATTTATTTTTGCTGTTACTTCCCTTGCCTTTGAGGTCAAATTCATAAAATTCTCTTTAAGTGAGTTTAGTTCCTTTGTTTTCTTCTATGCATTTTATTGTTTCAGGTCTTCTATTCAGATCCTCAATCCATTTTGAGTTAATTTTGGTGTGTGGTGATAGACACAGTATAGTTAAATTATTTTGCAGGTGGCTTTCCAGTTTTCCCAGCACCATTTATTGAAGAGGCTTTTCTTTCTCCACTGTGTTTTTCTGGCTTTTTTGTCAAAAATTATTTGCCCATATAAATATGGGTTTACTTCTGGACTCTTGATTCTGTTTTGCTGGTCCATGTGTCTGTTTTTCTGCCAATACCATGCCATTTTGATTAGTCGCTTTGTAGTATAATTTGAAGTCGAGCAGAGTGATGCCTCCAACCTCATTTTTTTTTCTTAGGATAGCTTTGGTGATTTGGGGTCTTTAGTGCTTCCATAGAAATCTGATGATTTTTTGCTCTATTTTTTAAAAAAATGCTGATGGGATTTTGATGAGGATTGCATTAAATTTGTATAATACTTTAGGTAATATGGTCATTTTAGCTATGTTGATTCTTCCAATCCAAGAACAGGAATATCTTTCCATTTCTTTGTACTTTCTTCGATTTCTTTTAATAGGGTCTTACAGTTTTCATTATACAGGTCCTTCACATGTTTTGTTAGATTTATTCCTAGGTATTTTATTCTTTTATTTGCAATTGCAAAAGGAATTTTTTTTCCACTTTTTCTGATACTTCGTTATTAGAGTATAGGAACACGATGCATTTTTGAACTTTGATTTTTGTATCCAGAGACTTCACTGTATTTGCTTATTGTTTCCAGTAGTTTTCTTATGGAATCCTTAGGGTTTTCTATATAGAGAATCATATCATCCTCAAATAGTGACAGTTTGACTTCTTCGTTTCCTATTTGGATGCCTTTTATATCTTACTCTTGCCTGATTGCACTCGCTAGGACCTCAATGTTATATTGAATAAAAGTGGCAATACATTTACACTGTACTTTAATTTCAACATGTTGTTACTTTCATAAGTCAACACTCATCCTTTAGGTCATTGTTTTTCTATTTCCTCTTCAAATTCCAGTATTTTATTACTTATTCCTTTTCTTTAATATTGTTTTTCTCTTTTGGATATGGAATATTTAATAGAGTTAAGTAAGCATGGTATCTGCCTGGAGGTAGCACGTATATGCTAAGAATAGTTAATACTGCATTGTTTCAGCCGTTTGCTCAAACTGGAAAATAGTGGGGACTAATGAAGAAATATCAATTCAAATAAACACCTTAGATGCTTTAACCCTTTATTCTTTCTTACTCCAATTTTAATCCAATTTATGTGTGTGTGTATGTATGTGCATGTTTATTTATATATACATATATAGGCATACATATATTTATAGTTATAATTATATTTATACACATGTATGTACTGGGCCATCAAGAGCCCCTTCATTTTTACTTTCTAAATTCTAATTTAAAAAAATTAAATGCTAAATATATGTGTGTATATGTGTGTATATGTGTGTGTGTGTGTGAATATATATATATATATACACACACACACACACACACACACATACATATATATATATATATATATATATATATATATATATATATATATATATAGAATGTTAGGAGGGTTTGAAAGTGGCTAAGACCTTATCCAAGACCTTTTCTGTCCCCTGATTCTGATCCATTTTAGAATTAGAATGAGTTAAGCAGGTGACTATTTAAACCACCTTTATTAGTGATAAGTCTCATATCGAGGAATGAATTAAGTTTCATAACACTAGGATTAGGCAGTGAAGGGCCTGAGAAGGAGCTTTTGCTGTCCCCTCTGATCAAGTAAAATGGACCCCTCTGTGGGCATCTCTTTCTCAAAAGGGAAAGAGAAAAGGAAGAGCCCTGTGTACACATGTTGCTAAATTTCAAGTTTCTCCTCTTCTAATTTTTCTTGTCAGATGAGTGAGGAGAGAGGTCAGAAGTAGTGTATGTATCTCTGTGTGTACATAAATCTGTGTGTGTTTGTGTGTGTGTATGTATGTGTGTGTGTGTGTGTGTGTGTGTGTGTATGTATTAAAAAGTATAGTTGATAGGATTTGATTTTATTTTGCTGTTTTTTAAAATAGTACTCTCATGATATAGAATGTTTTTATCATTTATAGTCAATTTCTTTACTTCTGGTCCTAGGTAACATTTGATCTATTCACTGTTACTACAGTTTTGCCTTTTCTTGAATTTCATATTAATGGAATCATCCAATATCTGTCTTTTTGTGTCTACCTTCTATCACCGTGCATAATATTTTTGAGATTCATTAAATCAGCTATGTGTCAGTAATTTGTTTTTATTGCTGACTATTATTCCTCTATATGGATATAACATTTGCTTTTCCATTTATAATTTGAACATTGTATCTAGTTTTTTGATTGATCTAAATAAAGCTGATATGAATATTTAAGAAGTCTTTGCATTGACATACATTTTTCATATAATTTTTACAAATATGAGTGGCTTTCTTGTTCATGTAGTAAGTGTATATTTAACTTTATAAGAAATTACCAGTGTTTTTTAAAGTGGTTACATCATTTTGCATTGCACCAACAATGCACACAGATTCAAGTTACTCCATATCTTCAAGTCTTTAAAAATATCTAGTCTTCCAAATTGTCCAGACATCTATTTTTAACCTTGTTATTTAATCAAGTGTCTACCCTTCCCACTGCCAATTTGAAAACTTGAAAGTTTTGCAAAATAGCTTGTTAGTTTTAATTTTAAATTATTCTTGTGTCCTCCTTTATGTTAGGTATTCTTAAGTTCATTGTCCAAAAGAAGAATACAGGTGTCTGTGAATTTGGATAATGTGATGGAATAGGATGACCACAAATGCTTTAAAGTTCTTTTCATTGAGATATGGTGCTTAATTCTCCCCTTCTTTCTAGGGAGGATTTAGTGGTTTACTTGCCTAATAGATTGGGGTGTAAGAGACACTTTGACTTTTCTGATACTAGGTCATGAGATGATTGGGAGCTTTTGCTTAGGTATCAGAACCTGTTTTTGGAAGGCTCCCTCTTGGAATGCAGTCACCATAACAAGGGAGGCCAAAGTTGAGTAATTGGCAAGCCAGTGAATTGTCCTCATTAAACTCCCAAAAGCCTTCAGTACCCTCATCTGAAATCTTATTAAATGAGAGATATATGCAAGAACTACTCAGCTGAGTCCAGTCAACCAAAGAACTGTGAGAGATTAAAAATGTTTGAACCACTAAGTTTTGGAGTGTTTGATACGCAGAGATAAATAATTAGAACACAGTAAAATAGGTTTTATATTTTCTAATCTCCACCTAAATTTTGCATTTATTTCAGGTATATATAAATAAAAACACATTATGGTATTAGCTATACTTGTGATTTGTCACTCGTAGAAAACACAAATAACTTTATATCTTGTATAGTAAGAATAGATATTTTTAAATGCTTTTACAGATATCGCTACTTTGAAATTGTAGTGTTAGTAGGCATGTAGCAAACCATGTTATTAATGTGTTAATAAAGACGCAAATGATGTTTATGTATTTGTTTTTAAAATTTGTTAACTTTATTTCAGTATAATTGGTTTTCTTTTTAATTCTGTAAATTTAATTGTAAGCCTTTAAAAATGTTATTCTGAAAGAGGATTCTTAGACTTCAAAAGTCCTCAAGGAAATGCAGGTCACAAACATTGTTATGAAACCTGCTTTACAGCAAGTCTTTTTTTCCAAAAATCTTAGCAGTTTATTACAAATGTCCAGTTAGATTTAACAATATGATTTAAGATAGGGTAGGAAAATATATTTAAGTACATCGTTAAATTTAAAATGTAGAGTCTACAGGTACTTACTTTTGTGTGTGTGTGCGTGTGCACATGTGCCTATATTTTTCAATTTACTCTTTTCAAAGTTACCAAATTGCATAATTGTGTTTGGATCAAGTATATCCAGTAATACATCTTTATTTTTTATTTGAGCAGAACTAGAAGTGACCACTATTCTGAACTGCTATTCTCCTAATTCTCTGATCAGAGGGTTTTAAATAAAGTTAATGTTGAGATAACATAGGAAACAAAGGAAAATTATTTTTTTAAATCAGTAGAGAGGTTGTATACAACTTTAATACAATGCATACATATATATTAAACTGACATTCTAACAATAAATATTTTTATAGCTTGATTAAATTTTATAAAATATTCTATAAGTAAGGATAGACAGTTAAGATGCCATGATAAATGACCCCAGAACTCAGTGGTTTAAACAACAAAAGTGTACAGCTTATATATAGACAGTTGCAGTTCCATGTGACATTCCAGAGTAGCCATCTGCCACAGGAAGACACTCTTTCACTTCCTTATCAATGCAGCCTTCCTCTGTGAATGCAGCAGGAAAGAGAGTGATGGACACACTTGTACCAGAATTAAATGCTTTTACTCAGGGTGATTCATGTCATATCATCTCTCTTTAGCAGAAGTAGGATCTTGCAAATGCCCCCATGTCCAGAAGGCAAAGATTGGAAACATTGCTGAGCAGCATTAGTATCCACTATAAACATATTTACAAACATTTAAAATCGACACAATTCTTAAGGTTAAAGGGTTATATACAGATGCTTAAAAACAAGCTCAGCAGTAAAAGAGGTTAATGAAAACCATCTCTACACTTTTACAATGATTGCCAGGAGGACAAAACATCTGTAAGTCATGGTAAATGACAGAACGTAGTAAATGCTGAGCTCTCTGCACTGTACCCATCTTGGGCCATGGTTTCTCCCATGAGCTCTGACTCTGACCCTCAGGGCAGCTTTACTCTACTGTGCTTGCTTTCAGCTCTGCTGGAATCTCACACAGTCTGGCCACCCTAGAATTCTCCTTGTTTGGGAGTGATTAATCACTTAGACCAAATATCTTTTTATTCACTTCTGTGCTTGGCACAGAAGGTACTGTGAATGAGCCATCTTGAAATCTGGAATTTAGCATGGATTTGGAAAGGGACATACTCTTGTATTTCTGGACAATGCTATAAGTTATTATTGAAATGTAAAAGGGAAAATTGACTTCTTTGTTACCAAACCATGTTCCTTTCTGAGATAAAAATGGATACTGAGAATCATTCCATTATTTAATTTCATGGTACAGGCATACTTCATTTTATTGTGTTTTGCAAATATTGCATTTTCATCATTGGGGCAAGACCCTCCACTAGCAGAAAGATTATGACATGATGGTTAGCATTTTTTAGCAAATAAAGTATTTTTAAACTAAGTACATTATTTAGATACAATACTGTTATACATTTAAAAGACTACTGTTGTATACTTAATAGACTACAGTATAGTATAAACATTACATACACCAAGATATGTACAGATACTCAAATATCTTTCAACTGGGTAAATCAAGGGCATTTTATATATTAATATATTTGAGAGGACTATATCTTTTATTCTGTTTCTTAATATGCATGATGTTATACTTTGTTTCAAAAAATGAGAATTAAATAATGATTTCCCTGTTTTTATTTCCTTAATAACAGTTCCAAAAGTAGACTTCTAAGCCCATTACCTTTTTAATGAATTTTAGTCTACCAACCATCTTTATTTTGGTCTTTTCACTAATATACGTATTAACATGTTTCTTCTGAATTAGCAATCAGTAAATAATTCAAATAATCATTTAAGGATCCTATCTCCTGGGCCCAAGGAGTCGAAATTCTTTTGATGATAGTATATTTTAGACCATATATTATCAAGGAGATTTGCCATGCGTGCTAAGTAAGACATCCTAATGTTAAATGTTTTAACCAAATGCAAGTCTCTTAACCAATTTATGCCTTGACTTAAGGCTACCCCTACATTCTACCAAGGACATATTTAGCAAAATTTGTGATGTGGAAATATTTTACTTTAGCAGTTTATACAACTCTGACTTCTTCCTTGGAGACTTACTGAATAAGTTTTCTATCCTTCCTTCACTCTTTGATCTATGACTGTCAGAACTTCATTTACATTTCATACTCTCTGGTTAAATACATGTCCTTTGGGTATAAGAACTGTCAGATGACAGAATTGGACATAAGCATATAAATTTCAGGATCTATTGAAGTATCAGTTACTCTTCTTCTTGTAAGTGCTTGTCTGGCATGTATTTGTATATATGTGCATGTATGCATACCCACACATAAATATTTATGCATGTACACACATAGGCACAAACATATACACAGACTTTAGCTGCTTTATTTTCAAAACCCCTTATATGATGTAATTCATGATTAATACTGTATATTGGAGAATAGCTTTAACTTTTGTTTTATAATTACTCTGACTTTGCATACCTAAATGTGGTTGTTGCCTCAGTTTCACATTTCTTCTAAGAAGCACTTGTGTTACTAGAATTGTCTTTTAAAAATAAGCTTTCTTGACATACTTACATTATTTTACCTGATAACATTTTAAATTAAAATAATTGTTTTTTTAGAGGTTACTTTTAACATGACACAAGAGTCGATACACAGATACTTGTCCTTCCTTTTATAACAATCTAAACTGTTGGTAATATATTCCCCATTTTGGTTAGCTATGGCCTCAGACAGTTAGTATTCATTATTTTTAAACCCGCCAATTATGTGAATATAATTAAAATACTTTTAGTTTGAAAAATAAAATCTAATGAGAGTTGCTATGAGAGCAGTGTTGAGGTTTAATCTAAAGTTTTCCCAGAGCTCAATATTAAGTTAGTCAGACCTACCAGAATGTGAAAAATATAAATTCTGTGTTTTATAGAGGGGCAGCAAGTAACATTTCTTAAATTATATATTAATAAAGTACACTTCAGAATTTCTAACTTTAAAAATATACTTTAATATTAGTTTATTTTAGACATTATAAAGTAGATGATTTTCTTAATTATTCACCATCTAGTTGTTGTTTATAAAGCCCTAGTCTGTGCCTACATCTTCATAAACACATGAAAGAGCAATTTGTTTGAATAGAATGTGTGAAGTTTTGCCATTTTTTTCCTTCTTGAATTTAGTGAAGAAAATGGTTAACACAAATAAACAATTAAACAACAAGAAAAATAATAAAAGGCTGCTCATAAAACACTGAAAAAGCAACATGGTAGTCTAGAAAAATAAGCAGTTGGAGAATTAGGAATTAAGCCAGGTTTAAGTAACCAAATCAAAATTTTCAGAAAAAAATTAATTACAGAGGACATCTCTTAATAGAACATAGGATAATTTAGACAAAAAGGAAGAATGAACAATTAGAAGTGGTTATATAAATTTTAATAAAGCATTAAATCTACTAACATAGATTTCAAATATAACCTTATGTTAAGTATTACTATTAAGTTCTTAGAAAATTGTGTTTTTAAGCATTTCTAAGCATTAATAAATTTAGTGTATTCATAAACACCAATAACTTTAAAATAAGAATATTTTTTAGACATTTTCTTACCCTCATCGCAATTTATTGTAATACAATTTTTAAACTTTCTAAAACAAAGAAACAGAAACAAATTAAAAACAGATACAGTGGAGGGATAAAACATTCTAGTAGACATATTTTTGCATGCTTTTTAATGTTTTATCCTTTAGTATGCTTACAAAAATAGTTTTTCTTTCCATAAGTGGAGGAAGAGTTGTGATACATGGGGAGACCCCCAAACACATAGCACTTTCATCTGTTCTGTAGGCTTGAAAACACCACTGAGGTTGCTCAATAAGGAATTATTTATGTATCAAGTAGTTGCCACATGGCCCAAACCAGGATAGCCAGAATCCTTTTCTAAGGCTACTCTTCCTTGTGTTAGAGACAGCTCCCACTCCCTACTCCAGCTTCAGCTGAAGGGCTAGTAACTAATTTTAACCAAAATTATATTCCTATTCCTGAATAGAAATCTGGAAGAGTTGTTGCAAATGATATACCCTAAAATATGGAATTCTTTAAGATACTGTGAGATTGATAATGTGTCTTCTCCATTTATTCCCTGGGAGGTCACTGATCATTGTGATATGGTGAAAAAGTTGTTAGCTAAACTAGCATTTTTATTTCATGAGACACAGAACATGTGGCAACTGATCTTAAGGCAACTAGATCGTAAGGGGACTCAATATAAAAATATCATAATAATGGAAATAGTTGGCTGATTTTCTCAGCTTTTAGTGAATTCACATATAAACAAGATAAATTTCATCTCATTGGCCTCTGTGAAATTACAGAAAAAATGAGATACTTCCCAATTAATGGTTGCCCTTTCAGCTTGAGACCAGAAAAAACAAGTGAGGAAATTTCAAAATCTATATGCCTTGTGGAGTTGGAAAGCCCCAACTTTTAGGCCAATGACAAATTTAATATAAACTAAGGCAGAATGAGTGAAAAATACAGTTGAAATAAATTTAGAGAAGGAAAAACCAACAACCAGAAGAAATTGGATTTCTGTTGTCCTGCATGTGTCTCACACGACTATATACTTCCTTCTTCATCAATACTAATACCAACTTGTAAAAAGCCATCACTGGATGGCAGCTGTGGATAAATGGCAGATCACCATAACCTCAGTTCATGATTTCATTAGCAAAATTCAGGACAGACAGTATGGGACAGACACAAACCTCATGGTAGACACAATTTCTTAGACCATGTATTCATTAAATACAAAATCAAAATCCTAAAGTTTAAGGGAGTTTTTTTTTTTTCTTGTTTGCTAGTTTTGGTTTAGTTTTGGTTTTGTTTTTTGTTTTTTGTTTTTTTTTTTTGTTTTTGTTTTTTTTTTGCAGAGTAGTGTCAGGCACAGCAAAGAAAGCCATATGTTGTTCTTAAGGAAATCTCCTGACCATTAAACCTGCACACTGACAGGATGTAGCTTTTTTAGTCTTTAAAAGAGAAATCCTCACCCTCTGAGATATGATCATTAAGGACATACATAGATAGTGGGAGTCCTAGAATTCCAAACCCTCTGTGGATTTGCTCAGATATCATTTTCTGCTGATGTTACTGAAAATCCTCCAGGAAGATCACCTAGCAGCAATATGCTATCTTGAAGGCTACAGTAGGCAGATTTCAGTATTCACTGGAAGGATGAATTCTGAGTGCTCATTTCACCTTTTGGCTAAAGTCTTAGTCTTCTCTTCCTTTACCTGCTTGACTACTAACAGCCAATACAATAGCTGCTATTTGCCCTTTGTGTCTCCTAGGATAAGACCCCACTATTTTTCAATTTTGGACTCATACTGTGTGCCTCTTACCTCTTTCCAATGGCTGCCCTGTTGCTACTGAGTACTAATGCCACTCTGCCTGTTGGGTACTCACAATGTGTGTTTGCAGGACAGGATCTATGAGGCTACATACAGGTTGTATGCTCATGATTCCTGCTTGCTTGTTGGCTTGTACAGAGGATGCTGTTGTTGATCTTTTAGTGTCTAGCTTTCTGGATGACCTCTGGTGGGATTGGATGCCATATTCCAGGGGTATATGGAAGCTGAAACCCTGTGGGCAAACATTGACCAATGGAAGATAAGAGCCAGGAATAAATTCCCTCCCTGTACCCCATGGTTGAACTATTCAGAGATTTAGTATTTCAAATGCTACTTTTGAAAACAACACATGAATCTGAGACTATTTCTTTCTATTCTCTTTCCTTCCCTCCCTCATTCCTTTTCCCCTTTCTCTTGCTTTCTTGGGATTTCATGTTACAATTAAATATTAGCATCCAAGTTTTTCCCTGAAGTTATATTCTCTAGAGAGTTTATGCTACAGTAATAAACAATCCAATATCTTTGTGGCTTATTACAGTAAGTGTTGGCTTCTCAGTCAGGCTACTCATTGACTGAAGATCATTTGGAGATTGTGTTCTATACCTCTTTCTCATAGACTTGGTCTGACAGCAACTGCTACCTGAAACATTGACTATTCACTATAGCAGGGCAATAGAATGCAAGATAGTCACATCACCAAATTTCCTGATAATTGAACAGATATAGTTATATGACTCATTCAAGAGGACCAGGAACTACATTACTAACCTGTGCCTAACAAGAGGAAAAATGTAAATATGTGATGTAAACAGTACTGGTAACTACTACAACAAAGTCATTGTATCCTAAGGCTGCAGGAACAACCTCTCTGATTTGTTATTTTTTGTCTATTTTAAGTGATAACTTATAGAGGAATTAGTTTTTATCACCCTTAGGCCCAAAGAAAATATGAGTGGCTATTGATTCTAGGTTAACAATGTTTAAGTTTTGAAAAAAATCATCAATAAGTAATCGTCAAGAGGGGTTTTAAATTAATAGACCTCTAAGCTATGAACATTTTTTTCTCAAAGTAGAAAACAAAAACCAGAAAAAATAAAAATCAGAAAAAACAGAAAGCATATGATATGAATTTCCCAAAACCAGAGCTAAAACTGATTTATAAAAGAATGGAAAGAAGAGTTGTCCTACTAGTAGGGAGTAAGCCAATTTTACTTCTAGTCCCATACAACTGGCTACTCATGAAACATTAAAATCAAATCACTTCAGGCAAGTGCTTTGTAATGGATTAACTTGTCCATGATGTAATCAAGCTTTAGAATAACATTACAAATGCCAAACAAGACTTTCAGACAGCAACATTAAGACCCTTTGCCAGCTGAATCCATTACTGTAGAAAGAAATCCTTTAGGCAATGTTAGGTCACCGATTATAGCAATTTATTTCTCATTAGATTATAACTACCTGACCTCTTCATCTGTTTCCGCTCTGTGAAATTGAACTTCAGAATTTATACATATAAACTCATAAGGAATCATTTTATTGCTTTCACTCAAAAATGAGTATTCTCTAGAATTCTAGTCAGGAATGCTGATGAGTTCTTATTGTTGTAAAGTTACAAGAGACTTATATTTCATACAACAAAGAAAATCAGATTCAGACTCTAAGAGGTACATAATTGTAGCATTCATCCAAGTATATTCAAAAGAGATCAAATTGACAAAAAATATTAAAGATTTAACATCCTTCATTCAATAAAATTCTAAAGATAGAGGACAAAATTTCAAGGAATAGAAATCTTGTCATTAAAAAAACAAAAATTTCAAAAGTATAGAAAGTGATAGGAAGCATTTTAATTTGTCTTTGTTATTAAAATTTATCATTACCACAAATACATTGGCCTAAAACAACACAAATTAGTACTCTTACAGCTCTGGAGGCTTGAACTCTGAAATCAGTTTTGCTGGGCTAAAAGTTAAGGTGTTAGGAAGACCACCTCCCTCTGGAGTTTCTAGAGGAGAATTCATTGCTTGCCATTTCCATCTTCTCCAGGTACATCCCTTCCATTCCTTGGATCATGCACCTTCTTTCATCTTCAAAGCCTTCAGCATAGCATCTTGTATCAGTTATCACATTGACACTTTTTTAAAACTCTTTTAATGAAATTTTCTCCCCTTTAACTCCTCTTTTTGGGGGGATTTCCTTTAAGCACTGGAGGAGTGTGGAAATATAAGAAATATAAAGGATCAAACTCAAAGAGAAAGCAGTCTTCAAATTTATTATAGGATTTCCAGGAAATAGACTCTGTATTATATGCCTGTCATTTGAACAAATTCTGTGGGCAGGAAGATATTTAAAAATAATTAACCACTATTAGGTCACATGCCCATTACTGTATTAAGCAGTAGGATGGTATGATTGATAATCCTATCAAAAATATATAAACTGGGAGTTCATGAAGAAAAGTGGAATTCCTATTACCAGAATAAGAAATGCTCAGTACAGAAGCAATTATAAACTGATGTACAAACAAAGCTGATACATCACATTTATGTTGGTAAATTTCTGCAACATTGTGCTGGTTTCAAGAATATTAAGAGTGAAATTCTGGAACAGGAACTGCCATTCTAACAAAAATTTCTAGTGTTTTAAAAGGCAGACTGTTCTGTGTTAGCTCTCAACCTTAAGCATCTTGTGTCAAATAATAATAACTCATAAGAAGGTCTAAAAATATTGCCTAATAATACAGCTCTTTCCTTATGAATGAATTAATCACTCAAACACAGTTTTCTATAATCTACTTCCTGGATGCTGCCACTCTAAATTAATGTGTTATTCTCATACTTGTATAACTGTAACAAATCGAATCTTAACTGTCTCACATCATGATCTATCTACTGCAAATTCTCCATCATATCAAATCAGGCTTCCAGACTAATATTTCTTGTTTCTTTTCATGTGATCACTAAATTGTGTTCTTTCAGTTTTAAAAGGTTAGGGGTACTCTTAAAAATATTAAAACATGGGAGGTGGTTGTTAGGTAAAAGAGAAATTAAGAAAGAATGGCACACAGTCTAAACAGGCGTGGTAAACAACCAAAAAATAAGATGCACTTTGGTTTTAGTGACATAATTATTTTGTTGCCTCCTTAGAAATAGTATTTATTTTTGTCAGTTTTTTACTCTGTTGACTATCTTATTGAAGAGAGTCTGGATTTGGTATTCAGTCCCCTCTTGACCATAATCTTGATAAGGACAGGGACAGTCCATCTTGTACAGCACTTTATGTCTCTAATATCTGGATAGCTGTATACCAGGTTTTAAACTAGAAAAGAAGGATAAAGGATAGATTTAGAAAAAGTATGCAAATATATTACTATATTCGATATAAATGAGACTTCTTACTGAAAAATCAATAAGATCATGAAGGGAAAGAAGAGGAGCATAAATCATAATTAAAACTATTAATCACAGTCACCTGTTGTTCAATAGATGCCAAGTCACTACATAATATCCACGTGAGAGTGGACTTCACTAGGAGCTATGAATGATAAAGAAAATCCAGCTAAACATAATTACTAGCCATGAGAAGACCATAGGACAAATTGAAAGTAATGTATATTAACAGATTTATTAGGGGAACAAAGACACATTTTTGATGTAAAAAAGAAAACAAACTGAAATTGTAGAGAAAGAAAGTACATGATGTTCTAGAATAGAGAACAATTAATATTAAGACATAATGTGGTGAATTTATTCAATTTTATAATAAAGAAAGCTTTCTCCTGTTATTGGAATAGGAAGAACACAAAATTGACTAAGATAAAATCAGAATGGAAAATCATGACTGCTGGAAATACAGTAAAAATATTATAAGTAAAACAAAAGGCATCAGAAGCATGGAGGAGTGAGAGATGTCTCCAGATCTCTCCCCTTGGAATAACAATAAACTGAGCACCGAAAACTCAACAAATAACGCCCAAGCTGCATGCAAGCACGTCTAAGTGAGGGATTTGCGAATAGGAGCTACAGAGAAGTTGCCACTCATGGCCAGAGCTCCCTGAAAGAGGAGAGGGAGGGGAAAAGGTATGGTGGGTTCTCTGAACAGCCCTGTCTGAGATCTATAAGCTCCAACAGCCCTGTCTGAGATCTATAAGCTCCATGCAGCAGCAGAGCCCAGGGATCAGAGCAGAAAGCAAACGGGATGGCAGAGAAGCAACAGCAGATTATTGCCAGCTGCGGTTGCAAAATGTAAGGCTGAGCCACAACAGCCCCCATCCTCCAACCCAGAGGGCACCTCTCCCCATGTCCTCCAAGACAAAACACCATGGAGCCCCAGGGAAATTTGAGAAAATACTACTGAAACTGTTGCTAACACTTAGGGACCGAGACCTAGGGCAATTGTGTTCGAATGTTTATAAGAAAATGAAAATAATGCATTATTAAGGCTCAAAGCAGGGATCCAAGAGGCTTAGATGCCAACTACTGGAAACTTAAAGAAAAACACCTGCTTAGCAACAGGCTAAAGACAGGCCTTTATATACTAAATCTTCTTTCTGGGGAGCGGGGGGGCGGGGAGGGAAAAGCAGAATATAGTTCAATTAATGCCCAGGAGAAATAGTCCATTAAACACCATGAACAACAAAGGTGACAAGGCAGCTCAGAAAGAAAGAGAAAAATCTCCAGAAAATAAGCTTAAAGACATAGAAATATGTGACTTAAATGACAGAGAATTCAGGAATGTACTTCTGAAAAAACTCAATGAGATCCAAAATAATTCATATCAACAATTCCAGCAATTGAAAAAACAACTAGATCAGCAGAATGAGTTTTTAGCAAGGAGATTGAAACCCTAATAAAGAACTAAATGGAACTTCTAGAGATGAAGATCATACTAAAAGAGATGAAGAATGAAATATTAAACTTGGGAAATAGAGTTTATCAAGGATCAGTGATATCAAAAACAGAAACCTAGCAATAAATCAGAAGGAAGGAGAGAGAGACCAAAGAATGAAAAATAAAGAGAAATATAAGAACTAGTTGATAACATCAGGATAGGAAACATAAGAATATTGGGATTCTTGAAGGGGAGGTTAAGGGACATGGATTAGAAAGCATTTTCAAACAAATAGTTGATGAGAATTTCCCAAATCTAAGGCATGAACTGGAGCTTGGAATTCAAGAAGTCAATAGAACACCCAATTATCTCAACCCCCAAAGGCCTTCACCAAGATGCACTGTATTAAAGTTATCAAAAATTTACAACAAACAGAGTTCTCAGGGAAGCCAGGGAAAAGAAGATGGTAGCCTATAAAAGAAAACCCATTAGAGTATTGTCGGACTTCTTAGCACAAACCTTACAAGACAGGAGTGGAATCAGACATTCAAACTATTAAATGTAAAGAATTACCAGCCAAGTATAATGTATCCAGCAAAGCTCTCCTTTAGAGGGGAAGGAGAAATAAAGACCTTTCCAGACATACAAAAATTCTCCACGACAAGGCCAGCATTACAGGAAATGCTGAAAGAGGTCAGCTCACTTAAAATGACAAAAAAAAATACATAACTATGAGCAGGCAGTTAGAAGCAGAGTAATACAACCCTTATTAAGAACGGTGTATTATAAGCTTAAACAATAGGAAGAGATTTGCTATAGCAAGATAGTAATGAACATTCAGCATACATAGGGACAAGTTGAGACAATGATAACAGAAAAAGGGAGGATTCAAAGATCCAAATTTGCAAAGGGAAATGGAAATAAGGCACATGCAGGAGAAAATGAACTACTATCATTTACATATTTGTAATTGTAACCACATGCCAAAGATTCAGAATTGAAGTATATAACATAAAACAAGAAGGACCAGAGGGAAAATCCACAAAAACATCTCTCCCCCCAAAAAACCCCATAGAAATACACGATGAGGAAACAATGGAAACACTGAGCTACCAGAAAGCAAAAGATAAAGTGACTATAAGAAAACCTCATATTTCAATAATCACCCTAAATGTAAATGGACTGAACTCACCAATAAAAAGGCACATTGTTGTATATTGGATCAAAAAACAAAACTCTACCATATGCTGCCTTCAGGAGACACATCTTAATTCCAAAGACAAATATAGATTCTGAGTAAAAGGTTGAAAATGATATTTCAAGCAAATAGCATTCAGAGAAAAGCAGGAATAGCAGTACTAATATAGTAAGAAAGACCACAAAATAAAAAAGGTAAAGAAAGATACTAGGGACATTTCATAATTATATAAAGTGAATCATATACTAAGAAGACATAACACTAATATATATGCTCACAGTCAGGGAGCTCCAGTATATCTAAAGCAATTATTAACAGAACTAAAGGGAGAAACAGACCAAATCACTATCATAGTAGAGGACCCAAATACCCAACTGTCAGATATAGATAGATCATCCAAATAGAAAATCAGTAGGAAGTAGCATCCTTAATGACACATTAGACCAACTGGACATAATTGACTTTTTCTGAGCCATCCATCCCAAAACAGCTGCTTATACATTTTTCTTTAGTGCACATGGAACATTCTCAAGGATTGACTACATACTGGGACACGGATATAGCCTCAACAATAAGAAGGTTGAAATCATAGCAGTCATATTCTCTGATCATAATACTTTGAAGTTAGAGATCAGCTGTAAAAAGAAAGTGAGAAGAACAACGAATATATGTAGAATAAACAACATGCTACTAAAGAATGACTGGATCAGAGAAAAAAAGATCAAGAGATATATAGAAATGAATGATAATGATAGCACAACATATCAAAACTTTTGGGTTATGGTAAAAGCAGTTATAAGAGGAAGGTTCATATTATTACAGGCCTACCTCCAAAAACAAGAATGAGCCCAAATAACCTAATGTTTCATCTTAAAAAACTAGAACAGGAAGAACAAATGAAGCCTAAAGTCAGAAGACAGAAAGAAATAATCAAAATTAGAGCAGAATTAAATTAAGTTGAAAACAAACAAACAAACAAACAAACAAACAAAAACAATAGAAAAATGAATGCTGCAAAGAGCTGGTTCTTTGAGAAGTTTAATAAAATTAACAAAGCCCTGGCTAGACTCAGTGAAGAAAAAAGAGAAATGGTACAAATAAAATCAGGGATGAAAGAGAAGAAATTATGACAGACACCACAGAAATATAAAGGATCATACAAGAATACTATGAAAAAGTATATAACACCAAATTTAATAACCTAGGAGAAATGGACAAGTACTTAGAAAGATATACCTTCATATACTGAATCAGGAAAAACTAGAAGATCTAAATAGACTGATCAGCAGTATGGAAATTGAAACAATCATGAAAAACTTTCCAAAAAGTAAAAGTCCAGGACCAGATGGATTCACCAGTGAATTCTAGCAGACATTCAAAGAAGTTATAAAACTTATTCTTCTCAAATTCTTTCAAAAAATGGAAGAAGAGGCAATACTTCCTAAGTCATTTAATGAGCCAATATTACCCTGCTACCAAAACCTTGTAAAGATAACACGAAAAAAGAAATCTATAGACCAATATCTCTCATGAACACAGATGCAAAAATCTTAAATAAGATACTACTTAACCGAATACAATATATTAAAAAGTTTATATGCAACAATCACGTGGACTTCTTTCCAGGGGCACAGAGATGTTTCAACATATGCTAATCGATTAATATGATACACCACATAAACAAAATAAAAATAAGAATCATATGATCATATCAAAAGATGAAGAAAAAGCCTTTGACAAGATACAGCATACATTTATGATCAAAACACTCAACAAAATCGGTATCGAAGGAAAGTAACTTAACATAATAAAGGCCATATACAACAAACCCTTAGCCAATGTGTTGCTTAGTGGTGAAAAACTAAAACCTTTCTGTTAAGATCCAGAAAAAGTCAATGTTGTCCACTATCGCCACTGTTATTCAGTATAACATTGAAGGTCCTAACGAGTGCAGTCAGGCAAGAGAAAGATATAAAAGGCATCCACATAGGAAACGAAGAAATAAACTGTCTCTATTCATGGATGACATGATTCTCTATATAGAAAACCCTAAAGACTCCACAAGAACACTACTAGAAACAATAAGTAAATACAGTTAAGTCTTGATACATAATCAATGTTCAAAATCAATAGTGTTCCTGTATTCTAACAATGAATTGTCAGAAAATGAAGTGGAAAAAATAATTCCTTTTGCGATTGCAACAAAAGGAATACAATACTTAGGAATAAACCTAACTAAACACGTGAAGGACCTATGTAATGAAAACTGTAAGACCCTATTATAAGAAATTGAAGAAGATTCAAAGAAATGGATATTTCATGTTCTGGATTGGAATAATCAACACCTTATTACTTAAAATGACCTTATTACTTAAAGCATATACAGATTTAACGTAATCCTCATCAAAATCCCATTGGCATTTCTTAAACAAATAGAACAAAAAATTATCAGATTTATATGGAAGCACAGAAGACCATCCTGAGAAAGATCACCAAATCACCAAAACCATCCTGAGAAAAAATAACAAGGCTGGAGGCCTCACTCTGCCCAACTTCAAATTATAGTACAAAGCGACAGTAATCAAAACGGCATGGTATTGTCGGAAAAACAGACAAATGGACCAGAGGAACAGAATTGAGAGTCCAGAAGTAAACCCATATTTATATGGGCAAATACGTTTTGACAAAGAAGCCAAAAACATACAGTGGAGAAAGTAAAGCATGTTCAATAAATGGTGCTGGTAAAACTGGAAAGCCACCTAATGAAACTACATTGTTTTCTATCACCACACACCAAAATGAAGTCAAAATGAATTAAAGACCTGATTATAAGACCTGAAATAATAAATTGCATAAGAAGAAAACATAGGAACTAAACTGATGAACTTTGCACTTAAAGAGCATTTTATGAATTTGACTTCAAAGGCAAGTGAAGTTAAAAGCAAAAATAAATGAATGGGACTATATCAAACTAAAAAGCTTCTGCTCAGCAAAAGAAGCTGTTAACAAGGTAAACAGATAACCATCCAAATGGGAAAATATATTTGCAAGCAATGCTTCCAATAAGGTCCTAATATCCAAAATATACTAAACACTCATATGACTCAATAACAACAACAACAACAACAACAACAACAACAAACAAATGATCCAATCAACAAAAGGGCAGAGGGCCTGAACAGACACTTCTCCTTAGAGGAAATACAAATGGCCAATAAATATTTGAAAAGATGCTAAACATCGCTAGCTATTAGGAAAATGCAAGTCAAAATCACAATGAGATACCATCTCAAACCTCTTAGAATAGCTGTTATCAACAGGAGAAGTTATAACAAATGTTGGAGAAGATGCGGAGAAAAAGGAACCCTCATACAATGCTGGTGCGACTGCAAATTGGTACAGCCACTAAGGAAAACAGTATGGATTTTCCTCAAAAAACTAAGAATTGATCTACCATATGATCCAGCTATTCCTCTACTATGTATTTACCCCCAAAACCTGAAAATCCATATCTGAAAAGATATGCACACTGATGTTCATAGCAGCATTATTCACAGTGGCCAGGACATGGAAGTAACCGAAGTGTCTTACAAGAGATGATTAGGTAAAGAAACTTTGGTATATGTATACAATGGAATATTACTCAGCCATTAGCTGAGATGAAATATGCCATATGCAACAAAGTGGATGGACCTTGAGATAATTATCTTAAGCAAAATAAGTCAATCAGAAAAAAATGAAAATCACATGAAATCACTTATATGTAGGATATAAACTTAAAAGCAACAAACAAACATGACAAAGAAACAGAAAGTCATGGACACAGACAATAGACTTCTGGTTACCAGAAGGTGGGGGTAGTGGAGAAATAGATGGGGTAAAAGAGGTCAAATATGTGGTGACAGAAAGAAATCTAACTATGGGTGGTGAACACACAATGAAATATATATATGCCTTACTGTTGAATTGTACACTTGAAACTTACTGGGTTTCATTAACCAATGTCACCATAATAAAAAATAATAATAAAAGAAAAAACTACCCCACAAACAAAAACAAACAAAACAAAATAAATTTTATGCCAAAATAAATTTTAATTTAATTAAGAAATAAAGGGAGACATTCTTGAATATGCAGCTCTCACCTCATGAAGTGATGGTAAATTGAAAATCAATCAGAATATATTTAAATCAATAGATTAAAAAAAAATAGAGGCCAAAAACCAAAGTTGTATTCATAAAACTCAGATTAATATTATCAGAGAAAAGGTGAAAAGCCTTGTTTCAACAAAATAGTCCATAAATAACAAAATAATAGTAGTAGGCATCACATCTAGTGTTTTAGTTTCCTAGGACTACAGTAGCAAGTTACTGCAGACTTGATAGCTTAAAATAATAGGAATTTATTTACTGCAGAAGAATTTAGCACAGAAAGCTGAAATCAAGGTGGTAGCAGGGCCACAGTTCCTTGGAAGGCTCTGGAGAAAAATCTTCCCTTGTGTTTTCCTAGCTTTTGATGTGTCCCTGCAATCCTGGGTTCTAGCTCTATCATCCCAATCCCTGCCTCCATCTTCACATGGCCTTCTTCTCTGTGTGTCTCAGTGTGTTATCTTCTTCTTATAAGGAAGCCCATTATTCTTATAAAGAGCCCACCCTCCTTCAATATGATCTCATGTTTTATTAGTTTTTTCTTTTATTATTATTATTATTATTAAAAATTATTGGGTGATATTGATCAACAAAATCCAGTAACTTTCAAGTGTACAATTCAACGGTGTGTGTTTTATATATATATATATTGTGTGTGTGTGTGTATTGCATTGTGTGTTTACCACCCAAAATTAGATTTCTGTCGCCTCATATTTGACCCTTTTTACCCCTGTCTACCTTCCTCCTTCCCCCACTTACCTCTGGTAACCACTAGTCTACTGTCTATTCCCATGAGTCTCTGTTCATTTGTCATTTTTATTGCTTTTAGATTTATATTCCACATATGAGTGATATCATGCGGTTTTCAGCTTTTTCTGTCTGACTTATTTTGCTTAGCAGGATCATCTCAAGATCCATCCATGTTGTTGCAGTTTCTCTTCAAATCATGTAAATCTTTCGCCTTTAATATGACCTCATTTTGACAACATCTACAAAGACCTTATTTCCAAATAAGGTCATGCTCTGAGGTTCTGGTTGGGCATATACTTGAGGGATACAATATTGAATTCATTGCATATAGAATGCAATAGTTTTTCAAATTTACAAGAGCTAAGAAAAAATGAGATGAAGCAAGAGAAGATGAAATATGGCATGGCGGAATACAGTAAAGAAAGAAAAATCTCAGTGAAGAAGTCCTTTTTGTAACAAGCACAAATGAAAATAGACACTGTTGAAACATAGTAATGGACATGAAATAATAGATGAGACAATAGGAAAAATAACGAGAAAATAAATTAAAAATGATTGATAACTTTAAAACTATCGGAGCAAATATGACATAAATGGTTAACAAGGAGATCAACTGTGCACAACATCAATCATCAATGCTTAGAAGTAGATTACTAAGCTAATAGGATAGAAACAAAAATAGAAGTAAAATGCAAGTTGGATTTTCAAAAGTAAAAGATGTAAAGCTTCGAGTAAATAATACCCAGCGCTGTGGAGGGGGAAAAACATATAGGGTGAGCAGTATTAAAAAATGTCCTAACACAGACATTTGACTTCAAAAATAAATAATAACAAAGAAAAGTCACCTAAAAGGGATAAACACAAGACTGGTTTCATACTTCTTCACAGCTATATTAAACATTATAAAGCAGTAGAGCAATACTTTTAAGGTAGTGAGTGAAAAAATTATGATTGAAAATTTTCACATTGCCAAACATTTATCACATGCAAGACCTCATGGAATTTGGTTTCTGTTTGTCCTCACTTAAGAAAATACAGTTGGACCAACTTCAGTCAACCAAGAAGTAAGTGGGGAAACTGGTGCTAAGTTATGAATGAAGAGACTGGACCATTCAGTTTTAGTCTTCAGGTGTAAAAAACCCAGGAAAATAAACTAACATCTAGAACCAACTTGGTGAAACATATGAGTGAGTTATCTTGCAAGAAGATCCTCCGGCTCCAGTGAAGACTTCAAAGGACCACAGACAATCCTGGCTGACATGAATGCAACTTCTTGAGAAACCCTGAGTCAGAATTATCTAGCCAAGTTGTTTATGAATTTCCAACCTACAGGAATTGATAGAAGGCAGTGGGTCTCAGACTGAATGTGTGCAGAAGTTTTGATTTGGCAACAGTATAACAATGTTATAAATTATTAGAATGTAAATATTATGTAAATATGAATAGTAAATAGTGAGTAGATAAAACTCTACCTACTTGATGAACCTGTCTCTAATAAGAAGAAAGCTTTGAGCTATTGGAGAAAAGGAAAGAACACCCTTGCCTTCAATGACCCAGGCAAAGATCCACTGTTTTTTAGGGAGGAGTAGAAATAAAAGATTATCTTTCTTGGGGGAGGATCAAGATTCATGGACACAGTATTCCACTCTGATTCTGACCAGAGGTCTGCTACTAAGAGAAGTGGGGAAGAATCTGATCCTCTACTCATAACTCTCCAAATATACAAGGTACACATTTGCTCCCATAAGGAATGGGTCACTGAGAGGATCCTGTTACTCAGGCCTTGGCACACAGGTCTCGACTAAGACTGAGGCAGGACCAGGAGATCTTATACCTGCCTGAACTCCCAATAATACAATAATGAGGAAATCTGGTATATCTGAAAAATAAATACAACATTTTTCCTAGAATTTTCCTAATTAAATATTTCTGAATTAAAATATGAAACTATAATATGTACAAGGAAACCTATACAAATAACAAATATTGTAAACTATAAATTTGTGTTAACTGATATAATTGATACAAAATAAGAAAGTAGCTACAATCACAGTTGGTTTAACATGAATTTAAAATTCTAGATATTTCCTGAGAATAGACAAAATCAAATTAAAAATAAAAATTTAGAATAAAAATTAACTACATATGTGATCAATAAAATTGAATCAAGGCTCAGAAAGACTAGTTTAAAATATATTATGAGACAAAAAGCAGGGAAATTATACATTCTATAATTTGTAAAAAAATTTAAAAATATATTGCTCTAATTTTGATTATTTCTTTTATACCCTTTGTTTTAGGCTTATATTGCTTTTTTTCTCTAGGTTCCTAAGTTGGTGTTTAGACTACTGATTTTAGATCCTTTTTCTTTTCTAATATATGAATTCAATTATGTAAGTTTCATTGTAAGCTCTGCTTTCACTACATTCTACAAAATTTGAAAGTTGTATTTTTAGTTTCATTTAATTTTTAGTGTTTCTTTCATTTCTTTTGAAACTTCCTCTTTGACCCATGTTCTATTTAGAGCTGCACTGTTGAATCTCCAAGTATTTTGAGATTTTTCAGCCATCTTTCTATTAACTGATTTCTGTTTTAAATCTATCGTGGTCTGAGAGCATACTTTGCATGATTTATACTCTTTTAAATTTGCTAAGGTGTGTGTTTATGGCCCAGATTGTAGTCTGTATTCATGAATGTTTCATGTGAGTTTTAAGAAGAGTGCGAATTCTGCTATCGTTGGATGAAGTATCCTCTAAGTAGCAATTAGTTCCAGTTAATTAAGATGATGTTCAAATCAACTATATCCTTACTGATTTTTTTTTTTTTTTTTTTTTTTTTGCCTGTTGGATATGTCAATTGCCAATAGAGAGGTGTTGAAATCTCCCACTATAGTATTGTCTTTGTCTGTTTCTCTTTACAATTCCATCAGATTTTGCCTTGTATATTTTCTATTTTGATGTTCTGTTGTTAAGTATATATACATTAAGGATTATTAATTTTTTTTGGAATATTGACCACCTTACCATTATGTAATGCTTCTCTTTATCTCTAAAAATTGCTCTTGCTCTGATATGTTCTTTTTCTGAAATTAATATAGTTAATTCAGGTATCTTTTGATTAGTGTTAGCATGGTATATCTTTCTCTATCCCTTTACTCTTAATCTATCAGTGTGATTGTATTTAAAATATGCTTCTTTTAGACAATAATAGTTGATTCTTATTGTTTAATCAATTTTGACCATCTCTGCATTTTAACTGCTACATTTAGGTTATTCCCATTTAAACTGATTATTGTTATAATCGGATTAATGTCTAGTATATTAATTAAAATTAAAACAGTTTGTAACTGTTTTTTATTCTAGGCAGTCCTTTTTCTTTGTTTATTTTGCCTCTCTTTTTGTGCCTCCCTTGGTTTTAACTGAACATTTTATATGATTTCACCTTTCTCCTAGTATATCAGTTAAATTTACTTTTTATATTTACTTTTTTCTCTGTAGTTTGCAATATACATTCACAGCTAATTTAATTTCACTTTCAATGAATACTACACTGTTTCATGAGTAGTTCAGTTGCCTATAACAGAAGATACCAAATTCCTGGAAATTAGTAGGAAAACCAATGAAACAAAAAACTTGTTCTATGGAAAGATCAATAAAGTCAATAAACCACTAGCGAGGCTAAGCAAGAAAAAACATAAAGAATAGACACAAATTACTAATTCTAGAAGTGAAAGAGGGATTATCACTACTAATCTCATAGACATTAAAAGGATAATAAAGGAATATTATGAACAACTATGCCTATAAATTTGATAACCTACAGGAAATGGAGAAATTTCTCGAAATATATAATTTTAAAATTTATACATGGAGAAATAAGTAATCTAAATATGTCTGTAGCTGTTAAAGAATTTAGACTGATAATTAAGCACCCAAAAAAGAAGCACTAGCCTAGATGGTTTCACTATTAAATTCTACATACTATTTAAAGAAGGAATGGTGACAAATCTATTCAGTTTTTTCCAGGAAATAAAAGCAGAGGGAGTGCTTCTTAATTCTTTCCATGAGGCAAGCATTATCCTAATAACAAAACCAAATAAACAAAGTGGTGAAAAATTGTACCATTCTGAAGGATGATGTTGATAATGGGCGTGGCTTTGCATGTGTAAAGGCAGGAAGTACTTGGGTGTTTTGTGTACCTTCCTCTCAACTTTACTGTAAAACTAAATCTACTCTAAAAAAGTTTTTAGAAAGAATTTCTAGGTGACCTTGGTTTTGAGTATGAGTTTTTTAAATATAAAACTGAAAGTATAATTAATGAAAGAAAAAAATTGGAAAGTTGGACTGTATTAAAATTAAAATCCTTTGTCTAAAGCACTGTTAAGAGGATAAAGAGACAAGCCACCATCTTCAAGAAAATATGTGCAAAAATATTACAAAATATGTGCATATCTTATAAAGAACTTATATCTAAAATATATAAGTAACTCTTAAAACTCAATAGTAGGAAGACAAACAACCTCTTTGTAAAAAATGGGCAAACTATCTGGACAAACACTTCAACAAAAAAGATATACAGAAGACAAACAACTGTGTGTGAAAAGATAGTCAATATCACTTATCATTAGGAAATTGTAAACTAAAACAGCCACATACCTATCAGAGCAGCTAAAAACCTAAAAAAAAAAAAATGCTGGTGAGATACAGAGAAATATGAATATTTATTCATTGCTAGTAAAAGTGCAAAATATAATTTTAAAGTGAATTCTATCATATCTTTTAAAAAGAGGTAGGTCTATTTTTTTGAGAATAATGCTGGTAGAAAGAAAGGAAAGAACAATTCCAATACTTCCTATGAGGCAAGTATATAATCACACGTGTGCACCCTGAATTTAGAGACAAATATCAGTTATGATAAAGGATATAGATTCCTAAATCAGATATTCACAAGAATAATGAACCATTTTCATGCAGTGGTCCTACTAGGAATTCAAGGATAGTTTAGGTAAAAACATATTACATTGAACACACGAATGTATCAAATGTCAAAAGATCAATTAATCATCTATCTATCTATATCTATATCTATCTAAATCTATATCCATCTATCACCCACCCATCCACCCATCCACCCATGCATCCATCCATCTGTCCATCCATCCACTTATCATCTCTATCATCCATTTATATCTATCTATCTATCTATCTATCTATCTATCTATCTATCTATCTATCTGTCTGTCTATCTATCTATCATCTATCTATCATCTATCTATCATCTATCTTTTTATCCATTTATCATGTATCTATCTATCTATCTACCATCTATCATCTGTCTATAATCCATCTATCATCATCATCAACATCATCATCATTATCAATCTTTCCCCTCTTGTGTGTCTCTAATATATTTCTGTGAACTTACTTACTTACCTATCTATTCATCTAAAGAGATTCATCCATCTCTACTCAAAAGGAAAATTTGTGTTTAATAGCAAAACCCATGGAACATTTCAATTATTAGAGTGTCATACCCTTTTTAGTGAAAGATCTAATCAATAGCTTTTCTAAATAAAGAATCAAATAGAAAAGAAAATGATGCAAAACATTCCATTTACAATTGGAAAGAATATAGAACATGGGAATAAAATTCCACAAGAAATGTTTAATATGTATACGAAGAAATGTTTAAAATTCTAATGGAAGGAGATTCAAATAAATAGAAAATGAAGCATGGTTTATACCTCATTGTTTATTCTAAAGTTAATTTCTGAGTCATCAAAATATTAAATTTAATACAGTCATAAAAGTACAAGAAAAAAAGTTGAAAGTCTTCATTTATAATGTCTTAGTGAGAGATGACATTCTAAAGAAACATTTTCTTAAAATAAACATATGACTAAAAAGCCAACAAGATAAAGTCAAAAAACAAATGAAAAAGTTGGAAAAATATTTGCAAGCCATGTTTTGGATGGAGATATAATTTTTATGAATTATCTTCAGATCAGGCAGAAACATATCAAATAAGTAGATAAGAGACATGGATGGCCCATTTCAAGATAAGCTATGCAAATATTAACAACTTCTAATAATGCTCAACCTTACTCATAGTAAGATTCAAATAAAAATTAAAACTATAATGAGATCTCATTTTCTACCAGTCAAGTTGGAAAAGATTAAAACATTTTAATAAATGATTGTTCATGAGGATTTATGGAAGTTAGACCCCAGGTATTAAACAATTATCCTCTGAAACATTATTAGTTGCTTTGATAGAGAAAAAAGAAAGGCTCCAGAGTATCTCATACCAATATTTATAAGTTCCAGCCACCTACAACTTTGTGACCAGAACTAATTATGGTGTCCCTCATAGTCACAGAATGTCCATGAAATGAAATCCTATAAACTACTCAAAAGGGGGAAATGACTAGTAGTTGGTAAATAACACAATAATGACCTAATTGTGCTTTGTCATTAAATATTCAGTATATCTTTCTTCCCTCACATGAAATAGCCTTCCCAAAGTAGATTATTTAAAAGTTTCTCCATCACAGTATCAAGATAGTAAAATAGATTTTTGCTTAAGTATGAATCAAGGAAATAGAGGTACAGTAATCACTCCAAAAAGTAAATGGTGAAGTCCCTGAGCAAGAGTTTTAATGTTTAATGTGTACTCTGATGTTGACCATGTATTTGTCGTGGTGTGTAGAAAGGTAGAATTTGTCTCTTAATTTGATTCATCATAATATGTACTTGTTTAGATTATTGGATATTCTTTGCTATCAACAAAGAACATGGTAAAATGTCTTCTGTGTAATTAAGTAGTTAATTAATATGGGGCAGATTAATACTTTTTTAATCCAAGTTTTGGACCTTTATGTTCATTTGTTGATAAATCACTTTAAAACATTTTAAAACACCTTTCCTTAGCTGAGGAAGATTAAACCAACAGCATATATCTCTGGCACTAAATGTGAAAGTGGAAAAATAATCAAATTTTGCATGTAACTGATTGCTCAGGTTTTATATATAAATCATTATAAATATCAATTTAATGTTGTGTGATTTCATGATAAATTCATTTTATCTTTATCCAATAATTTATTTGTATTTCCTGTGATATATTTTATACAAAGAGGTCAATATTAAAAATACATATACTAATGCACATACAGTTGTTAGTAATTAACATTTAGCAATTCTACATTTTCTACTAGTTGGTATTGTAAATTCTTCTACCAGTGAATTTGAAACACCAATAATAGGCAAAAATAAAGATGAATTTTCATGTGTTGTGTTATAAATTGTTTCTGCCAACAATTTTAAGACTATACACATTTCTCAATGTAAATACGCTGTCACTATGTCATGAGCTGATTTGTTTTGTTTTCTGTTCACCTATAAATGAAATGTATTTCAAAGGATGAAATTATGTCTGAGGCAAAATTACTGAAGTAGCAAAAAAAGGTACAGAATATGTAATATACCTCCAAATTCTAGGATGTGGAATTAATGCGGACAATACATTCTTCAATGTGCTTATAGTATCTTTATTGTTGTCATCTGTATTCTAGAGGTTCTTTTGGGATTGCCTTTTCTTGCTTGTGGAATTTTGCTGACACATTGTGTGTTAGCTTTAAGAAAATTTATGGAGTGGAACAGAAGGGTGTTTCCCTCTTAAAGTTTTATATACCCAAGTCATCTTCTCCTGATGTGGCAGTTAGGATTCTTTTTGGAGAACACATCAGAATTTTGCCAGAATACACTTAAAGAGGAAAAAAAGAAAGGACAGAACATATCAAAGTTTGACATGGAGAGCAAATCTTCAAATTTTAAAAAATTAACAGTGTTTTTATTAGAGAATTCTAAGTAATATAGATATCAATTGTATAATTTCAGTATAAGTACTTGCTGATATTTTACAGATTTAATTTTTAAACATTTAATTTCACATTAGTTTACACACTTAATTTTTACTTATTTTGATTTATTTTTAGTACTTCTGCACTAAGCTATTACCATGATAGTGCTTTGTATATAGTGCTTTTAAAAGCACTTGTAAGGGATAGCTAAATTAGTAGGACAAAGCCCACAATTCACCATGTTGCATTATACTACAAGGTGGAATCACTGTATGAACTCTTGATGCTTCCTGGTGTTTTATAACTTAGGTGATGCATTCCTTAAATTCTAGGTCAGTATAAATAAATATAATATATATACAGACAGAAAGCAATGTTTCTGATGGGAATAGAAATCATGAATATAGACTAGTAAGTCCTGTTTGAATTTCAGGGAGAGAAAATTTTAAAATATGGGAAATTTACTGTATGTATTAAATATTTTATTCACTAATTCTGTTAATGGAAGAAGAAACGTTTTCAAATTATCTACAAATAAATTATCTTCACATTATAAAGAACCATTAGTGGGGAAAATAGATTCTACTTTAGTTTGGCAGAGCCTTATATGAAACTTAATGGCCCTGCAGCAACAACTTGTCCAGTTTTTCTGCCTGTTAACCAACCTTGTGAATTAATATCTGAGGAAATAGAGAATGTCAAGGAGAATTTAATACCTTTTGGGGGAGAATGTGTTTTTAGTCAAAAATAAGTTATTACATCTCCCAATATTGACAGTCACAGCTATATCCTATGGGTTTATTTCAAATATTTTTAGTATAAAAGGAGATAAACATTGTGCTGAAGAGTCAGAAATTAGTCTTAGTTTGACACTATTTCTACAGGAAACAGGCAATTTTGAAAAGAATGTTATATGTGATTTATAAAATTCAGGAAAAGATTATTAGCATAGAATAAAAAATTAAAAGTGAAAGAAAAGTACAAAAGGCAACTGGTTGAAAAACTGAAAAGAATTTCAAGGAAAAGTTGTAGGGCAACAGGAATGAATGACTGATATTATTAGCTATAAAGAAAATTGACAGTGAAGAAAATTTTACCAGTGACGTGAAAAAAACTTTCAAACATCTTTCTACATAAACAAGGAAAAAATTATGAAGGGTAAGGAAAAGTGATTTTATACAGATCTGTGCAAGCCCCTAAACTACATGTAAAGTGAGATACAGACAACAAATAAGGATGGAAAGAAACTTTTTAGGATTAATAAAGGCAATTCTAAATTTTCAGATAGTAAGTCAGAATAATAGACAAAAGAACTTTTTATAAATTATTTGTTTTAAAAACACACTTTCCATTGCATGAGTTTTTTTGAAAAGCTGTTATTTTTCTCAAGAATTGTTAGAACTTCCATTTTACCTTTAAGTAACAATTTAGGTTTATGTTTTTTATTTTATATTTTCTAGATAGTGGTCTACTAACAACTACTTTTCATCAATAAATCAAAAAAACTCCCACAGATTATGGGAATTTTTTCATGTTGCTCTTTTTTTCTGTATATCTGAGTTTATGTGATGAGAATATATTATTTTTAAATTGGAGAAAATTATGTAAAATATTTTTTCTTTCTTAGAATAATGAAGTGGGCCAGCTCTGAGAACATTACAGAAGGATTAATATATCTGTCAACAGATGTTAAAAAATACACTCATAAAATTTGAAACACCTTTACAGAAAATGAAAATCAGCAGTATCTTTAACTTCTCTTTTAAGTATTTTGCCTTGAAATATTCAGTGTACCATTACATACAGTTTTCATTGTTACTCCCATTTCATCATTAAATTTCTATAAATATTCTGCTATATTTAAAGATCTTGATTTTAGGAATTCAGCTATATTGATGACATCAGGAGTTAGCTTTAGATTCTTTATTGCAATAATCCCTGTGAATTTTTATTTATACTAGTGGATCATCCATATTCCAAATTACTATTTCAAAAATATTTGCAAAATTCTAGGTGTAGTAGTTTAGATTGTTAGTGTTATTTGCCACTATAATGCAACTGATAAAGAGCATGTATGAGGATAAGGGCAAACAGTAAATTTATTTTTGTTTCCTCATGTTAGTATATTTTCTGTAATCTTTACTCTGTGGTTTCATTGAAGAATTTTATAATTTGTATGACCATTTGTGAGAGTTAGTTAAGTTAAAATTAGTAAAAATACTTTTTAAACACACTTCCCTGGGCATGTATATCTGGCATATTGCAGTGCTCAAAGGCAAATGGAGAAGTGAGGATGCTTCACATTGTGATACATGATGGCTGGTCACCTGGAGCCAATGAGGTACAGGTGGCAAGTGTGTATTAAATATTGGTATAGCTCAATGCCTTTGTTAATTTTTAGGTGAAATATACATAAAAAGCAGTTTTAATACTTCTCCGAGAGCTCAAAGAATTTTGTGTAGACGCTGGAGTCTGTGGCTCTTGTTTGTACAGCCCTTGATCAGGGTAGCAGTGGAATGCAGAGGTTACATTCTCTATGTAAGATTGCTGAAATTCTAATTCTGGCTCAATCAAACATTGGCTGCACCTTAGTATCCTGCATTTAAAATGTTTTTATTTAGAAAAAAATCTCAAATAGCATTTATAACACTTGAAAGAAGTATTACCGCCCTTACAGAAGAGGAATGCCAGGTACTGAGATGCTATATAATTATATAGCTAATACAGCAAGTAAGCAGCAGGGAAGGGATATGAACCAAAGCAATCCGACTTCTAATTTCTACAGTATACTACTTTTCAAAATCTAGATCACATTAATATTTACCTCATAGGCATAGTGTTAGGATTCAGTGACATTTGAAATATTAAGAACAGTGTTTAGAACATTGTTAGCACTCATTGTATGCTAGTTATTGTAATAGACATTTTATTACCAAGTAGTTCAGACTACACCTGGGGCAGGAGAGGAGAAGAGGGATGATGATACTCAGAGAGAAGTGGAGAAAGAGACTGAGGAAAAGCTTGAAAGTATCCCCAAGTATTATCCTTCCTGTTTCTAATCACTGTTGAGATTTGGCTGCTTCTCTGCCCTTTCTGTGACTTGCTGCTTCATTCTTAATAAGGCAATTCTTAAATTACAAGATTGGCAATTTTATTTCTGTATCACTTTTTCCATGCTTTTATATTTTCTGTAATGACCCTATTGTTCAGACTTTACTGAATAAAGTGCTTAAAAAGAGAAGGGAAAAGAACAGAAAAGAAGAATAAGAATGAAAAGGAAAGAAAGAAGAAAAGGGAAGAAAGGAAATTCAGTTCTGAAATAGACCATTTACAGGTAAATAGAATTATATTATCATAAAAACAATAGAATATAAAATTAAACAAAGAAAAGCATTTTTATTGATGACACACATCCAAACATTTACTTCAATATTTGGAAACAGAAAAATTACTTGCCAAACTTGCCAAACATCACACCAGACATTTGGATCACTAATTATGTATATGTGTATATATGTGTGTGCATATGTGTTTGCCAGTCTCTCACTTTTCAAAGGTTTTGGCATTTTGTACTTACATTCTGAAAGAATAGAGGAGCATCCCATAATGGAAACGACCATACGGAATCACATGGAAAATCCCTACACACCTCACCTACTTGCTCAGGACATCTGTTACTTCATAAATTAGGTAAATCATTAGCATTAGCATTACTGAAGGCGAATCAAAGCAGATTGTAAAAGGTTGTTCTGCTGCATACTCTCTCAGTTTGCCTACAGATATATGACTGAAGGTATCTAAAGTAAACACCAATCTCAGTTTCCTCAAATACCAACACTAAGAGAAAAGCTTCTCGATAACAGACAGAATAACAACATGGCATCCATTTTACATGCTACAATATCGATTTGCTTTATACTAGTGGGAAAGCCTTAGAAATTAACATTTAACATAATTTTCTAATGCCACATATTTCCCATTGGTTGAAAGGAAATGCATAATTAAGATGAAAGTCTCTCAGGAAATGGCAAGGAGTGAGGACTATTGGTTCATACAATATGTGCTCACTATTAATTGGCCCTGCCAAATGACAATGATTGGGTTAAGAAACATAGCTATAACTAATGTTTCTATGTCTGTTATTTCAGAATTCAATGATTCAGCAAGTTAGAAATTCCATGTGTCTTAGGGGGTGAAAACTTTTACTTGGTTATGTGCTCACAGATAGTTAATATAAAAGAATAATAGCAATATCTACCTTTGGATTCATTGGGAAGATTAAATGAAATATATATATAAATTTAAACAATACCGGGTACATAGTACACACTTAATAAATCGTACTAAGAGTAATAATGATGCCATTTTCACTATTAGTAATACTATATAATACATCTGGAACTTTCATTTCTTATGCAACCTACACAGCAAACAAATAGAAATAATACTTCTAATTACTCTAATTTGTATTATCCTGTAACACTGGCACACTGATGTGGCATAGCAGTTACTTTTTTGAAACCAAAGGTTTTGTCTATGTAGAACTGGAAGGAGAGGAAGAAATAAACCGTTTTTTGTATCATCTGGATTAATATTTCTGTTGTCTCTTTTACTCTTAGATGTGGAACTTGATACATAGGAAGATAATATATATCTTTTCTAAAATATGTATATTTTAGGAAGTGACAGATAACAAATTCTGAACTCAGCTATAGGTATCACTCTTTGTTGCTTAAGTTACTTCATTACAGCACTGGCAGATTTAGATTTCTTCAAAAGGCAATTTACTGAAAACTGTGTAGTCTTGCTCATCACATCTAATAATACCAAATGGAATCTGGTATGATCAGTAGTGATATAATGAATACCATATGAATTAATAATATTTGGCCACTTCTTGAAGTTTTAATGGTTCCATCTGTCTCATAGTTTATTTGAAATAATTAATACTCTTTTGCTTTTCCTTGTGACAGTAATTTATACGTTCTAGCCTCTGATGGTTATATGTGTCCCTGAAGATGGAACCAACTATTTGAGTTAGAAAGAATGTGGAAATTGTATCCTAAAACTTTAACTACCCTAAGCAGAGACAGCCTCAACCTTACCTGTTTGATTCTTATTTATGAAATTCAGCCTCAAGGTTGCTAAGAGGGTAGAAAGAAATAAATGCTATGCCTTTGACAAACATATAACCATTGCTACTGCAGTAAGAAAACAAAATGAAATAAGTCAAGTAACCTTTATCATGTATTTATATGAATTTTATGTTCTCAAAATATTCTGTAGATTGACATATATTTATAGAATGCAATGATTAGTCAATTTTCTATGAGCTGACATTTTCTTATATTTTTCATATATATATGAAAGTTACTTAATTACAGTTACCTAAAGCACAATGCTCATTTGAAAGCTAAGCCTGTGACTATCAAATTAAAGCCGATACTTTAAGGAACTATTTTCAAACTGTACTTTAATAGAAAAAATGTTTGTTAAGTTAAAAGAATATTTATAAAAACAAACTCATTTTTGTTGTAGCTGGCATTAGCACAGTTAATTTATATTCCAATATAAATTAGATTTTTTTGTAGAAGCTGAAGGAAGTTCTAACTGTATAACTGCACTATAAGGGGATTTGGCCTGTGCCAGACATCAAAGCGGATACAGTACAGTAAGTTGCTGAACTGACATCTAAAATACAGATTTTATTGATTGTGAAGAGAGTAAGATGTCTGGCATATTAGTCTTTAGTATCAAGGGATTCATACTAACAGAGCTGGCATTTTAAGGACAATTGTTAATTGAGACACAACCAAGAATGGCCTTTTAAATAAAATCTAGCCTTTTCCAATGCACACAAAAATGTTTAATAAATAGTAATGAAAAATAATGATAAATATTACAATTAGATCGTAATCTAAACCAAAATGTTTTGAGGCATGAAATTCCAAACATCTATGACTGGTCATTGAAGTGAGTGAAAATACAACATGTGCAGGTTTTTCTTTCTTAAATCTTTTAATAAGCATCTTCAAATTTAAAAGGCAGGTCTTGTTTGTAATATATATTTCTTAAAATCAAATACACTGAAAACTAAATTAAATAAACTGAATCAAGAGGAGAATACTAACTACGTGAATTAGTAGACTACATAAATAATGAATTCATGATGAAATGATTAATTGATGAATCTTATGGGTAGATGAAAAATTTAATAAAAACACAATTTTAAAAACAAAGCTAATCAAACTTCAAATTTTACAAAAACTAGCTGCTAAATAGCAATACTATTTAATAAATACTGTACATACCACTTTATTTATATTATTTTTTAACCATTAATTTTTTTAAATTAATTTATTTTTATTATGGTGACATTGATTAACAGAATCCAGTAAGTTTCAGGTGTACAATTCAACAGTAAGGCATACATATATTACATTGTGTGTTCACTGCCCATAGTTAGATTTCTTTTTGTCACAACATATTTGACCTCTTTACCCCAAGTACCTCTCCCTTCCCCCCACCCCCTGCCCTCTTTCCCCACCCTCTGGTAATCACTGGTCTATTGTGTATGTCATGAGTCTCTGTTTGTCCTGTTTGTTTCTTGCTTTTAGATTTATATCCCACATATAAGTGATATATGGGTTTCAACTTTTCTGACTGACTTATTTTGCTTAGCATGATTATCTCGAGGTCCATCCATGTTGTCACAAATGGCAGTATTTCATCTTTTATTATGACTGAGTAATATTCTATTGTCTATATGTACCACAACTTCTTTAGCCAATCATCATAGGACACTTCAATTGCTTCCATTCTTGGCCACCATGAATAATGCTGCTATGAACATCAGTGTGCTTATATCTTTTCAGATATGGATTTTCAGAGTTTTGGGGGGTAAATACTTAGTAGAGGAATAGCTGGATCATATGGTAGATCAATTCTTAGTTTCTTGAAGAAAATCCATACTGTTTTCTGTAGTGGCTGTACCAAATTGCAGTCCCACCAGCAGTGTATGAGGGTTTCTTTTTCTTCCCATCTTCTCTAACATTTATTATTACTTCTCCTGTTGATAACAGCTATTCTAAGAGGTGTGAGATGGTATCTCATTGTGATTTTGATTTGCATGTCCCTAATAGCTAGCAATATTGAGCATCTTTTCATATGTTTGCTGGCCATTTGTATGTATTCTTGGGAGAAGTGTCTGTTCAGGTCCTCTGCCCATTTTTTAATTAGATCATTTGTTTCTTTTGTTGCTATTAAGTTGTATGAGTTCTTTGTATGTTTTGCATATTAGGCCCTTATAGGAGGCATTGGTTATAAATATATTTTCCCATTTGGATGGTTGTCTTTTTACCTTGTCGATGGCTTCTTTTACTGTGTAGAGCTTTTTAGTTAGATGTAGTCCCATTCATTTATTTTTGCTTTTACTTACCTTGCCTTTGAAGTCAAATTCATAAATTCCTCTTTAAGGCCAAGGTCCTTGTGTGAAAGTGTAAAAGTACATTTCAGTAACATCTTCTTTGTTCACATCCCCCCCTTTTTCTTCGACCGTGACTACTTTGGAAAATATGTTGTTATGGGTTAATGAGTGTTATGGGTTAATAATATTAATTCCTCAGTAAGCTAGTCCCAAGGACAGGACAGAGAGTGATATATTCAGGCACCAGCTGCTTGGGAGAAAATAGCTTCCAAGGCTCTCAAGAAGAGAAACAAAAACAATGTTGCTGCCACGGTACAGATAACCAAACTGTCCAATTAGACACTAACAGCCAACCTCTGCTTCTGTAATCTGCTTGCTTGCATAATCAAAGCCCACCAAGGCATAGTTTTAGGCTATATAAGCTGACCCCTATGGAGGCTTGGGGCTGATTCTCTAGTGGGGAGAGTCAGTCGCCGGTCGGCTAATAAAGGCTCATAATTAATCTTAATTGGCTCCGTGGGTCTTAGATTTGTTTGCGCCACAACATTTGTGTTTAGTTTCTATGTTTTCTTCTATGCAGTTTATTGTTTCATGTTTTATATTCAGGTCCTTAATCCATTTGGAGTTAATTTTGGTGTGTGGTAAAAGACAACAGTCTAGTTTCATTCTTTTGCAGGTGGCTTTCCACTTTTCCCAGCACCATTTATTGAAGAGGTTTTCTGTTTGCCACTGTATGTTTTTGACTCTTCTGTCAAAAATTATTTGCCTATATAAACATGGGTTTATGCTATATTTTATATCACCATGACTATTTTTATATCTGGCAATTTGTACTTCTTAATCCCTTTTACCTTGTTATTCATCTTCCCAACTTTCCTCCCATCTAGCAACCCATCAATCTGTTTTCTGTGTCTATGAGTTTGTTTCTGTTTTGTTTGTTCATTTATTTTTATTTTTATTTTATTTTTTAGATTCCACATATAAGTGAAATCATGTATTCATCTACCTCTGTCTGACTATTTTTACTTAGCATAATGCCCTGTCTGACTTATATTACTTAGCACAATACCATCTAGGTCCATTCATATTGTCACAAATGGCATAATTTCATTCTTTTTTATGGCTGAATAATATGGCTGAATAACACTTAATTGCTTCTGTATCATGGCTACTGTAAATAATGCTATAGTGAACATACTGGTGCATATATATTTTCAAATTAGAGCCAAACACACCACTTTTAAAGACTGCATTTTGAATTTACATTAATTTCACTATGCATTCTTTAATTTACTCATGGGTACATAAAGTATTTAGTGTCTAATTTATACACTAGCTATTGTGGAATCATTAGATCTCTCTTCCTGACAAAAACTCAGTTTCTGTACGATTGTATGTTAGCTTACACTTTTGGAATCAATCTGTTTAAATCAGAAATCCGCCTTTGAAAGCACATTACATAGAGAATAATGCTATTATTATTATGCTTTTTTCACAAACATACTTTTTCTGTCTATAAAATGATGAAAAAAAAAATTCTTCTACTGGAACCACTGGTGTAGCAGTCTGTTCCACACAGATCACATGAGGAGTGAAGTGAGGCAAGCTCAATTTCTTTTCCTTGTAAGGAGGTGTAATGCATTCAAGAATAACTCTATCCTTTTGTAGAGTGAGCATTGTTAAATATAGAGGAAGCAATCAGTAAAGTGAAGGAAAGGTAGATAAGTAGGACAGCTAAATCTCTATTTTTCTGTAAAGAGAAGTCAAAGTTAAGATCGGAATCTAAAAAAAAAATCAAAATTTGAAAATTTAATCATCATTTTTAAAGACTTCGAGGTAAATATCAAAATTTAAAGCTAAAAGAAAAAGTAGTTTCCTCTTGGGAAGGGGAGAGGGAAGAAAGGAACAGGAGACTGCTCTTTACTATAATGAGTCTCATATAACCCATTGACTATACTATGTGCATATACACCTTGAGTAAAACTTTTTAAAAAAGTGAAACTAAAACCAAAAACATTGAATCAAAGCTTAGTTACAAAATCAGAATTGAAACATTTACATGTTTTCCATACATTTTTACTTTTAAAAATAAAATAGAGATTTGAGAGCCTTTCAAATAAAGTGCCATATTTGAATGCTGGTTATCTTTGGCTCCCTACATTTAACTTTTTAGATAAAATTTTACATTACTGTTTCTATTAAACAAAATTAATATTTTACATAATTAATTTTCCTAAGCTTATGTAATACTAGATCTACCAAAAAATCATAGAAATGTTTTATTTCAAATATTATCCCATTTGCTTTATATTTCAATATATGAAATTGTACTAGTTTAAAATGGGCAATAACACCGTACTTCACAGTGAGTTTATATATTAATTATGAGTCAAATCAGGCCAGTCAATGTTTCTTCTTCTGTTTCCTTGAAATTTCAAGATGTACACAATTTTACTTTAAATTAAAGAACATTTCATATATCAAATAATGCATAAATGTCCTAATTATGTGTGATAAATAAGCTTTATTGAAATTTGAATGTCTGCTCTTGCCAGTTGCTCTCAAAATGCTTTATGCCATTGAATTGTATATTTCCTATGTATACTTCAGTTAATTACACATTTTTCTTTTTATCAATGTAAAAATAACATATACTAATGATTATAAGATTATTTAAGGGAAAATGCTATGTAGAAACACACAAATACATTGACAGTCTATGAAAACGTGTACCATATTTTTGCCCTCAATTAAACACATTTATAAAGTCCTTGCTCATAAAACATTCTGTTCTTAAAATTCCTAGGTTTTAAAGGATATGTATGCAAATAAAAGAAACTCTACATTTTTTTTTTTACAGTTAATTCTCATTTTTCGTGTAGCCGAGTACGATAAAATTGCTGTCAACTCTGAATTAGCAAATACTGAATCTTTACCATTAGAGGAAATAAAGAGTTAAATTCCTAAGCCTAGGTTAGAGCATTTTTGTCAATTGATCAATGCATAGCCTTGTTTTATATGTTATTCTGTTTAAAGGCACCTTGTTTAATATATATTACTGTTAATACAGAATTCATGGCCAACATAAATGTAACTCCTGTCTGAACAAAGCTCATTTAACACACATATTTTCTTCAGAAGGTGCATCACAGATTTCTTAGTCAAAAGGGATACTAGATAGCACTTCAGCACTAGGCTTGGTGGCCATTTTAAATGACAAAATCACCATCAAAAAACCCAAAAATGTGAAAAATAAGCACTAAATTTATCACAAAAGTATACTTGTTTATAAGAGCTGGAACAAGAAGACAGAGTATCTCCTTGTGCCACCTCAGCTGGGAACTTGGGAGTCAGGCCTTTTGACTTTTTTATAGCTCAGCGCATGTCTAGGAAAACACCAATGTGCAATGATTTAGGAGTCATAAACAAATTGTAGTGAATAGGTGAGTTTACAAATACAGAATCCATAAAAAGATATCAGCTGTACTTTTGTTCTTACATTATCATTTCTATGCCAAGGTCTACAGAGCAGATATGATCTGCTCAGACCTCAGCTGGATCCCTAGATCCAGACTGTCAATTCCCCCAAAATTTCCGTTTAAATATCTTAAAGGAATGGCAATTCCAACATACCCCAAACTGAATTATTATTCTTGGCCAGAAAAATCTAATTTTATGTGTTCTGAATAATATTTAAACTTTAAAATGTTATATTCTTTTGGCAGATTTGTTACAATTCCTTATTTTTTATATGAATCTCTAAGATCTGATCTTATTTTCTTATCTTTTGAACTCTGGCATTAGGATGTATTTCATTTCTTCAATACACAATATTCTTTTTTGTTTGTTTCTTGGTCATTAAACAACTTGTTTTTCTCTGTGTTTGGAACACTTTTCACCCTCAAACCCTTTACCTGAGTAATTACCATATACCTTTAGTATTCATTTTTAACACCATTGCTTCAAAGAGACATTTCTTGATTCTATGGACTACTTTAGGTCTCCCTTATTATACTCTAATGTTTAACTTTAAAAATACTCATTATACTTGTAATTTATTATATAGCAGATTTAATTTTCATTGTTACACATTCAAGGACAAACAAATATATCTGTATTTTCTGATATATTATTATATTTGATGTATTCTGTTTTTTAATTACGAAACTGATATCACTTGACTTATACTTGTTGCTTCCAGTAAGATCAGCCACTTAAGATTATATTAATTGTATTAATTAAATTTAGTACAGTGTAAGAGATTTTAAAATATAGAGACTTTAATAGTGTAGCAGTAAATTATTTCAATAATAGGTCAGAAATCTAGGCTTAGAGTTCAGCTTTGCCTGAAGAGTTAATACTGGTACCCAGGTTCCTTCTGTTCTACAGCTCAAACATGTCTGAGAGCATCACTCTGAATAGCATGATTGAAGCATGGTTACTTACACATTTACATTGAAGCCTATGTGAGAAGGATAAAAAGCTAAATTCTAAGAAAAACACTTTGGAGATGGCCTGGAGTTACCCCATAATTTGTACTTTGTTTGATTGGATTCTTACTCACCCCTCTCCTCCCCTTTCCTGTAATGGCGTTATACCTTTTGTTACTTGACTTTGCAATGCCTACTGGTAGATTAGGTGGAGAAGATATTCCTGCTCCATTGATTTGGTGCTTGGCCATTTAACTATTGGAATGTGCATGGAAATAGCGTGCTAGTTTTAGTTAGAGGCTTTAAGAGTCTTCTTGTATCTCTAGCTTCTACCACCCTACAAAAAAAAAAAGAAACTGCACCAGGCAGTGACTGCTCCCTGTGGTTTCCACAAATAAAAGGGTATTATGACGCATTGTATGGATATGCCACATTTTGTTTGTCCATTTGTCAGTTGCTGGACACTGGCTTGTTTCTACCTTTGGCTGTTATAAATGATCCTCCTATGAACATCTGTGTAGACATGCTTCTGTGTGTCATTTTTCTTGTGTGTATGCCTAGAGGGAATTTGTGTTTTCATTTTTCTTGTGTGTATGCCTAGAGGGAATTTGCTGGATCATATAGTAACTATGTTTAATTTTTTGATGAACTTCCAGGTATTCCAAAGGGACTACATCGTTTTATATTCCCACCAACAGTTTATGAGGGTTCCAGTTTCCTTAAATCCTCACCAATGCTTGTTATTATCTTACTTTTTTGACTATTCACTCTAGTGAGTGTGAAGTGGTCTCATTTGGAGTCCCTTGAAATTCCATATGAATTTTAGAGTCAGCTTATCAGTTTCTGCAAAGAAGTCACTGAGATGCTAATTAGGATTGCATTGAATCTGTAGGTCATTTGAAGAGTATTATCATCTTATCAAAGTTATGTCTTCTAATCTGGGAAACTAGAGTGCTTTTTCAATTATTTATATCTTATTTATTTAATTTATTTCAGTAATGTTTTCTGATTTCAGAGTATGAGCTTCTCAGTTATTTGTTAAATTTCTGAGTATTTTGTTCTTTTTGAAACTTGTAAGTTTGTTTTCTTAATTTCATATTCAGAAAAACAATTGATTTTTGTATAATGATTTTGTATCTCACAAATGTGCTAACTCATTTATTCTAATAGTTTTTTTAGTAGATTCCTCTGGATAGACAGGATCATGCCATCTGTGAGTGTAGTTATTTATTTTCACTTTTTCCTTTACTACAGTATGGATGCCTTTTGTTTCTTTTTCTTACTTAATTGTCCTGGTTAGAATCTCCTGAATAATGCTGAATAAAAATGTTAAAAATGAACATTGTTATCTTGTTCCTGATCTTAAGGGTAAAAATTCCAGTCTTTCACTATTAAATATGATATTAACCTTTTTTTTTTTTCTTTGTGGATGCCTTTTATCAAGTTTGGGACATTCCCTCCTGTGCTAATTTGTTGAGTGTTCTTTTATTGTGAAAGAATGTTGGATTTTTATCAAATCGTTTTTCTGCATCTCTTGAAATAATCATATAATTTTTATTTTTAATTCTATTAATACAACGTATTACATTAATTGATTTCTAGGTGTTGAACTAACTTTGAATTCCTGTAATAAATATCACTTGGTCATGTTGTACAATTATTTTATTTTATTAGATTCAGTGTTCTGGTATTGTGGAACATTTTTTTGTGTACATATTTATAAGAGATACTGGTCTGTAGTTTTCTTGTGATGTCTTTGGTTTTGATATTGGGGGAATGGTGACTTCATAGAATGAGTTTGGATTCTCACATGTTTTTTTGGAAGATTTTGTAAATGTTTGGTATTACTTTCTTCAGATGCTTGGTAGAAGTGTATTTTATAGATAGGATAGAGTTGGATCATGTATTTTATCTAGTCTGACAGTCTCTGCATTTTATTGGAATATTTATTCATTCACAATTGGTATTATTGATATAGTTGGATTTTGGCCTGCCATTCCACTTTTTAATTTTCTATAGGTTTTATAACTTTTTGTTCCTCTATATTTCCTTCACTTTCTTTTGCATTAAGTATTTTCTAATCTAGTACAATTTGTTTGATTCTTTTAACTATATAAGTTATAGTTTAGTACTGCTTTTGAGTTTATCATATACATCTGAACTTCTCTGAATCAGCTTCTGATAATAGGTTAATTTCAGTGATATATAAAAATGTAACTCCTATATTACTTTGTTCTTTTTTCCCTTTTGTAATATTATACTATATGTTGCATCTATTAATATTTTAAACCCAACAATATATAATTGAATTTTTATCTGTAGCCATTTTCTTAACCCAATAATAGCTTTGCTCTCATTGACCTCCTTTGTGCTATTGTTGACAAATATATTACACATATATTACATTTCTATATTTTATAGAGCTAAAAATATATTGCATATATATATTGTTTAATACCATTGCTCTAAATTAATGAAGAAAAGAGTGAAAATATGAATCTTCTCTCTTGTAAAATTATATAATTAACTTTGTTTTTTTCATGTGGGTACAAGTTATCATCTGAAGTCACTTGCATTCAGCCTGAAGAACTTACTTTACTATTTTTTTGTAAGGTAGATGTAGTTATAACAAAGTCTCTCAGTTTTTTTTCTTTTTTAAAATCTGGGAATGTTTTTTCTTATCCTTCATTAATGAAAGATATTTTTGCTGGATATATTTTTCGTGGTTGATAGCTTACTCTTTGAGCACTTTGAGCCCTTTATTGTTTGAGCACATGCTGTATGATCTCCACTGTTTCTGCTGTGAAGTCAACTTGTCGGTCCTATTGAGGTTCTTTTGTAAGTAATGAGTCACTTATTGCTTGATGCTTTTAAGATTTTCTTCTTGTTTTTGAAAATTCAGCATTTTAAGTATGGCATGTCTGTCCATGAATTTCATTGTTTATCTTAGTTGGAATTCACTGAGCTCCCTGGATTTGTAAATTAATATTCTCTCAAATGAAAGTAGTTTTTAAAGTATTATCTCTTCTAATATTTTTATGCTCATTTCTCTCTCCTCTTTATAGTACTCTCATTGTATGCATTTTGTTCTTCTTAAGAGTTCCCTACAGTTTTCTGAGGCTCTGTACATTTTTCTTCATTCTTTTTCCCTCTGTTTTAAGGCTTACACACTCTCTATCAATCTCTATTAAAGTTAGCTTATTCTCTCTTTTTTTTTGCCATTAAAAATCCACTATTGAGCTCCTCTAATGACTTTTTAAAAAAATTTCAATTGATATACTTTGCAATTTCATAATTTCCATTTTGTTCTTGTTCATACTTTCTCTATTGTTATATTCTCTTTTATGTGACATTGTCACCATATCATCATTTATTTCTTTAATCATAGCTTCTTTTAGTCCTTTAAACATATTTATAATGGCTATTTTAAAATCTTTTAATAAATCTGACATCTGATTGTCTTATAGAAGTTTTGTGTGTGTGTATGTGTATCTGTGTTTATGTGTGTTTGTGTGTGTGTGCTTAATGTACTTTTATCCTGGTGTATGGGTTCTATTTTTCACTTTTATTGCATGCCTTATAATTTTTTTTGTGTTGGAAACTGGATATTTTAGATAATATATTGTACCAACTTTAAGTATGGGCTCCCCTTTCCTTTGGATTTATTTGTTAATTTATAGGTTTAGTGACTGATTTAGTGAATTATTTAGTGAAGTGTAATCCCCATGCACATACACGCAAATGTACACACAGACATGCACACACACTCAGTGTTTAGTCTTGACTGTTCTTACTCAGGAAAGCATTCTGTTCACTCAGGGATGACCATGGTTTAGGTAGGACTCGCCTACCTGACATTACCGAGTTATTAGATTGCACTAGCTGATAACTCCATTGTTTTCAGTAATTTCTTAGAGCATAAATTAATCAAATTCTGCAACAAATCCAAATTCTGAATTTTTTAAATGAATAATGTAAGTTACTGTTTTAATTTTGTTCTGACCCTAAGAGGAGCCCTTCCTGATATTTTATTTCATGTTTGTTGGAATAACTGTAAAGTAGCTGGCTCACAGTTTAGTCTGCACTTCAAATCAACTCTTAAATTTCTTTCACCCCCACTGTTCTTGAGAGTGACTTTCGGCTTAAACTTCACTCTGTTGCAAATGATGTCAATTCCTTTGGGAAGAGATTAAGAGCTATGTGTTGCATGGTCTGTGCTCCTTCCCTATACCTGGGAAAATATCTGGGCCTGGGCTTTGGAGGTGAGGGTGTGGACAATACCATGTTTCTCTGTGAAAGGCATACTTATGCTCGGCCTGAGCAATTGTCAGGGTAGGCAGCAACCTGAGTCCTTCTGGCTGCTTTGCCTGGCGTAGAACCACTGTATCAAAAGTCAAGGCAAGAGTGATCAAGGTACCAGTACTCTCAACATACCATGCCCAAAGTAAACCCTTCATTTCCCAAATGGGGGTTAGAGATAAGAAGGGATTCCTTACCTCTCTACCATACTTTATGGGACTTTGCTTCAGAAACAGGTAGCTGAAGATAGAATTAGAAATGCTGACATACTGTTCTTCCGGAAAGGAAGCCCTGCATCTGGGTTCTCAAGTGGTGGAGAGCACAGTGTTCTTGAGTCTAGCAACCTGGAGTTCTTTACATTCTCATGTTGGAAGTAAATCTGTTGAATGAAGATGTTTTAAAGTGATCATGTCTTAAATGGTTAATCTGCACTTCTGAAGCCCCATCTAACAAAATGATTCTCCTTTTCTTCATTCTTTTTGTTATTTTACTTTTGGTGTATCAGATATAAAATTTAATGACCAAAAGTTTCTTTCAAAATTATGCATATATATATTTTTTATTTATAAGGAAGCCTATTATACTGGCTTGCTCTTAAGTGGTAAAATGATTTTAACTTTCTTCTTCATGTTTTATAGGAACATGGAAAGAACAAATTCAGAGCCAGAAAAATAACTTTAACAAATATGATCATTTTTTTTCTCATAGCTATTATATTGAAGTTTTATAATATGTTACATAAGCATTGCCTGTGAACATGAATAATATCAGGTAATGTACCTGAAGACACTCAAATTTTTTTTTTTTAAAAATGAGGTATCTTCATAGATAAACATTATGCAAATATCAGGCAATAAAAACAAAGACCATGGTCGGCCCACCTATTTAATTACTCTTGAACACATGAAAATTGAATTCAGTTTTGATGAAATATAACAAAACCTCAAATCTGTGTCTATATATAATACTGTTAATTCACAAGCAGATTTTAAGAATGACTCATACTTATTGAAAAATGTAAGATCAATAAAAAGTAAATTATAATAGTTCAAGAGTCAGTTTCCATGCCACATTAGAAACACACATTAGTTTTATTTTACATCTTTCCAGAAGACAGATGGTTATTAGCTAGGCTTTAAAATGAAAGTTGTATACTAAGCAAGTAACAAGCAAAATACCCAAGACTACACTGGCATAATTTAACAACTGCAGTTATTGGGCAAGGCAGTCAGTGAAATTAATGATCTCTGCATGCAGAGCTTCAAGTATATACTATAGTGATTGGGAGAGGTGTGTTAATTTTGGACCCATAATAATATCTAATAGACTCTGTCTTCAAGTTACTAACTTAATCTCTGGTATGAAATGAGGGTGTTATCACTTCAAGAGTTAAGAAAGTCTCCAAATACCTCATTTTCTGCTAGTAGATTTTTAATCACAGGGAAAATTAAACTTTTGAAATAATGGACATGCTAGTTTTCTGCTTGACAATCTAATAATCATCATAAACTGTTTAAGCCTTAATTGTTATTAAGCCATGTAATTGGGACAGTGGTGTTGACTTTAGAAAATTTTTCTATCAGAAACAGAAATTGAATGGATAGTCACAAGTATTAGTCATATAAATTATTTTTTGGAAATTAATTTTTTGTGCATAGGTACTTTTCTGCTATAATTCAAAAATAAAAAAAATGTATTAATATGAAAATAATACAAGTTGACAATTCTAGTTATATATTTCAACTGAGTTTGAAGTGCTTTGCTTCATATTTTAATCCTTACATTATATTTCTCATGCAACCTGTTGTGAAAACTGTTTTAGTTGGAAAAGATAATATCTGTATTTCAATTCTAATAGATTACCTTAATATTGTGTAACTCAGTATCCAAGTAAGAGTCCTGTTTGTCATAACTAATGAGTGCTCCATGGAAGCTGGTAGCAGAACATTACCGTTATTCAAATTTATATGATCCGCCTATACTGTCTAGACTCATTTACAGTGATAGATAGATTAATAAGACTTCCCTGTACTTGTGTTTTTCATTTAACTTTTTAAAGCAAAGTAGCAATGCCTTGAATCTTCTGAAGATTTGAAGGAATGACCCTATAAATTCCTTCGGTTCATTCTGAGGTGACATCCTTGTTCTTAGCTCCCACAAGAAACTGTCAGCATCTTCAGAGTGAAAAACAGAATATAACTTCAAAGTCAAATTAGACTTAGAAGAGGAAAAAAAAATAACTGTATGTAAGACAAATAGCTTAAAGCAGCAGAGGAAAAGTAGCTAAACCATAATAAAATTTTAAATTCATCAATTATTATAAACAAATTCTTAAGCATATTTTAAAAGCAAAAGTAACTAGGCCATATAAGTGCTATCATGTAGTTACATCTCATTATAAGTATAGTTATTATTGGAAGAGGCAATAGAAGAGAAAGAACATCATGGGGTTAGTTTCCCACACTGATTACAATGAATATTTTTGTCTCATGAAAAGAAAAAACGTATAGGTAGAAAGTTAAAGAACAATATAATAACAAAGCAGAACAAGATTTATGGGAATAATAGAATCGAGTGGACTGATACAGAGGGATCCTTAAATAATGGGTTTACGATGGAATATTCCATCTTGGGACCTCAAAAGTTTTGTGCTTTTGAAAGCCAAAGAAATGGGATTCTACTCAGAGTGCTGCATTACTGCTGAAGGAATTTGCAACATTGACAGCACTGGTAGGCAGTAAGGGGTGTTTCTTTCTGTGACATCATAGACTGTAAGCATCTATGAGTAAACTAGAGAAGTACACTATTCATGAGCAAAGGTGAGGTGCCTTGATATATTAATAGTGATGTTCTTGACTGGCAATGGTCTTTGTCATGTAGTGTTAGAGACATGCCTTTTTTGAGAATGAAATCTAAAGACAATGATTTGTGCCCATCATTTGTTGAAGCATGAGAATATGTGAATTTCAGTAATGCATGCTAAAAAATGTAATTCCAAAAGCAAAATCTATTTTAGCAAGGGAAAGATCGTGGAAAACTAATTGTAGTCCAAGCCTGAAAGTTGCTTAAATCAGTTCTGCCTTCATTCCATTGGGCAGAAGTGTATGAAATCAACCCAACCAACTGCAAAGGAAAAAAGAAAATGGACTCCACTGTACATCCTAAAACACACATTGACAAAAAACTAACATATAAATGTTCAGAAAAAAATATGAATAGTTACTAAGTGCATAAAGATGTTCAAATTCACTAATTAATAAAAAATACTTAAGATATGTTGACAAAGTTATTCTCATTTACTCTTAGTAGACATGTATGAAATTTATTTCAGGAAAATAAATTTGACATTTTGTTTCAATAGTCTTAAAAATCTTTTAATATGGTTATTTGATCTCAACAATTCTTGTGATAAAATAACAAGAAATGTAGACAAATACTTATGAATGAATATGCTATTACAATATTATTTGAATCACTGGTTTGAATTTTTAATGTTATTTCTAGGTATATGAGGAATGTTAACTTTTTTCTTCTTTTTTGTACTTTTCAATGTTTTGTAAATCCACTGGTATTAGATTGTTATTTTGGCATATTTTTAAAGAAACAATTGTATCAGTAAGAATTAGGTCCCACTTTGAGTAACAAAAACTCAAAATAAAAATGACTTCAACACAGCAGAAGTTGTGTTCTCAGGTAAAAGTTAAGAGGTAAGTAGCCAGGACTTGTAAAGTAGCTCAGTTCCATGAGAATCCCAGGGACCCAGCTTCATTCTATCACACCATTTTACCATGCATCTAATGTGAAGTTCATCTTCATAATGTCATCACAATCGTATTTGAAGAAATGATATTTGGTGATAATTCTCTTTGGTCTGGCATTTTTGCACATGTTCTGAGGCAAGATGCCAATTTAGGAATGGTTGTAGAAGTAGGCTTCCTTGGAAAGATAAAACAGTCTCTCCCTCCAGAGAGCTTTAGAGACATCTCCTCTCATTGAGGCTATCTCACCTTCCCAGAGACATTCCAGAGTAGGAAAGTATTTCTTCTATTTGCAAGGGAGATCTGCTTACTTCAGGATAATTAGGTAATGTCTTCCTTGTGGGTGAATGTTGGGCACGTTTCTAGCAATCCCCTTATAAGATTAGGATTTTCTACAAACTGACAGGGTCTGCTCTGCATTGCCCTAATGGACTTGGGGGTAAGGCAAGGGATGTTAGTAAGCTGATTTTAGCGCGAAGTTTATGCTGCTCACTGCATCCTAACTGTCTAAATCCATTTGGACTTATTGTTTTTTTACTAACTAATCTGTGTAAGTTTGCAAGTCAGCCTAGGAACTATGTTGCTGCTCAGGAACTGCTTGACTGCTTGATTTAACAGATAGAAAAAGAAAACTGGCAAAGCACACATTGAGCAGTTCTTAACGGACAGTTTCCAGAACCTACCATGGAACATTTAGTAAAAATTAGTCAGGGAACCAAACAAAACTCTGAGGGTGGTGGTAATGTAATCTTTATCATTACTCTGTATCCAGCAAAATTATCAGCAATTCTATTATACAAGAAGGGAATCAAATGATACAGGACAACTAGCTACTGTCCTCTTGCAGTAATTTTGCTAAAAAACAAATAAGAGACAATTGGCAAGAAAACAATGCAGAGTGAAATAAAATTCTTTTATAAATGTTTTTACAATGTATAGTAACACTCAAATATCAAGATATCTAAATAATTTAAATTACTCTGTTGAACAAAATCGACGATCAGTGACAGATATTAAGTTGGATGCTGAGAATAATTTTAAACCTCAACCAGATTTTAGGAGAATTTTTGAAATAAGAAGTAAAGATAAATGCTGACAGTTTTACAGTAGCAGATAAAAAAAAAGGTAAATTATGTCTTCAGGGAATCTCATTGACAGGACAGAGGGCACTATCAGAATATACACAAATGGGATATAAGAAAGAAAATGTGTTATGAATCTGAAGGCATTAAGGCATTACCTGAGAACTTTCTTAGTTTAGTCCAATTGATTGAAACTGAATAGTAACAAAAACTAAAATTAGATGTCTGGATGGTAAGAAATAAAGTCAGTATCTCATAAAATGACATTTTTGTCCTTGGGGTTATTGTAATTGTAAATCTGTGATACAATAGAGAACGAGAGAGAGAGAGAGAGAGAGAGAGAGAGAGAGAGAGAGAGAGAGAGAGAGAGAGAGGAAGAAAGAGGGAAGGAAGGAGGGAGAGAGAGAGAGAGAGAGAGAGGAGTCAACTTGTAGCTCACTGAAAGATACATTTAAATAAGCAATTCCTCTGTCTATTTTAAATAGGAAGTAAAATAAGTGCTAAAGCTATTGAGTATCATAGGCTTTTGGTGGTAGTGATTTTGTTTTATTTTCTGTAATTAATCCTGTTTACTCAATTTCTGGAATTTTTCATCAGATATAAAGGTGGTTTAAGAAAACCTAATTGTATTGAATAATTTTAGAAGGATGTGATCTTATTAACTGTCATTCATTTGTTTTATTTGCATATCATGATGGGCTTATCTATTTTCCAATTAGTTTCCCCTGTTTTTAGATAGCAAGTGATTCTAACAGAAAATTCAATGTATTTTATTATGGGCTTCGCAAAAATGCCCAATCTAGCAGATAATTACACATTCTAAGACACTTTTATAGGCTTTTATTTCATAGCCCATGAAATTCAATATTTCGTAAATTTTATAGTCCATGAAATAAAAAGCTGGTGTAGCAATAAGTTAAACTGTTCAGGTTTCAAAAATGAATGTTAATTCTGAGATTCATTATGCTACAGGCCAATCATCTAATGAGTTTGAGAATAATTTTATTTTTATATGTTTAGAGCAGACTCCTTATCACATAAACAAATTTTTACTGGAGAAAAAGTCTGAGACCAAAGAAGTCAGGCAAAATGAGGAATAGATTTTCATTTGTGATTTCAATTACAATGTAGATAGGTATACTTCTGCACCCGCCAGGGTTCATTTTATAACTACATAACCTGTGGTGAAGTTTGAAGAAAGCCTTGAACTACTATCAAATATAGACAAATGTAGGGTAGATCAAAAGAATGTTAATAAAAAAGCATCAATTTAAGTTTATGAAATCATAGGGTATTCATTCTTAAAGTGGCTCTTATTTTGAATGTAGCCTAAATATCTCTCTCTTCTTACCTCTGTGAAAGGAATGAATTTCTGTGACAATGATGTTTTACACTGACAGAGGTATTATAATGCTGCATATGGCTTAAGGTAGTGTATTCCAATGTGTGTTCCATGGAATACTAGTTTTGTCTGTGCTCAAAAAAAAGTGAAACATTGCATTAAACAAATTTAAAAGGTTTTTTAAAATTTTTATTTGAGAAGGTGTTGTTGTTTCTTTGTTTTTGAAGCAGAGTTTCTAAGAGATCTGAATGCGCAATGTGCAGGGGAAGGCTCCAATAGGATGACAAGCATTATACCACTTCCCAAGCCCATTTCACCATGGGATTCACTTTTTATAGAACTTCACCTAAGTGTAGCTTTCCATAGAACACATAAGTTAAATGGTGACTTAATGATTCTATGAATTCAGTCTCTTTCTGAGTATTTAGACAAAGGATCCTACACAGATAAAAATAGTTCTCTCTTAGGTGCTATATTTTAGGTTTAAAGGAGTAATTTGGTCACATGTTAAGGAAGGCTTTCTTATTTACTCTTATTACTCCATGTAACCTTCATATTTTAAACAAATAGTGTTATTCAGAATTCAAATTAACAAGCAATAATAAACCATGTCTTCTGATGAAAAGGAGATAGCAGAAGGAGTTGAAAAAAAGGTAAGACCTAAGGTTGGTTCAGCCTCAAATTTCCCTTTCTTCCTCCTGCCCAGTCCCAACACAGGGTACCTTAATAACAACTTTGCATATCAACAGGGCTTAAAAGAACACCCTTTGAAATATTTTGTCATTTTAATATTTCCATACATTAAAATTGCTTCACATAATCTACTATTAGATAAATTAATGGTACTATGTTGCTAAATTTGTAAGGCAAATCTGTTCCCCAAACATTTTCCAGAATGCAGAACCTTCCAGATATTATTCTGATAGTATCTAATGCCTGTGGTAGACAGCAGATGCATTCATTTTTAAAATACATAATCATGCATGAGAATCATTTTTAGAATTCTAAACTCCTCTAAACAATTCCTTTTTTGTGTTTGCTTGTTTATTGATTTTTGAAATAAGATATCAGATATGTTAGCTGATAACCCAAAACAGATTTGCTGATGCATGACTTAAACTTAATTTTCTTTGTATTATTTAGTAAAATATCAAAAATATTCCTAAAAGGAATTTCTAATGTATTGTCAAAGTCGATTTCATCTAATCTTAAACACGTTTATGTTTTCTATCTATTCACCATAAAGTAAACAAATTCCAACCAAAAATAAAAATATAGTGGAACAATAAAATTAATAGCTACCAAATCTATGTGTAATTAGAGAAAGTGTGTGAGTTTCAAAATTAATTTTATCTGAATCATTACTTAGATGGTAAGGTAAACTTTGTTTTTACTGTTGTTTTTAGATACATAAAATAACATGCTTATCATTGAATGTAAAAATAAGTCAATTTTCAAAAATAGTGAACTATGGATATTACCTAAAATTAATATATGGTAATGTTTAAGTTATATGTATAATTTATATTAATCTCAAGGTTTTCTATGAATTCTTTAGTCCGTATTTATCTCTCCCTCTATCAATGTTTATATATAAATAACTCTTAAAGGAACTCATTTAGTATATGAAATGCTGTGAGAAAGTAATAACATGTAATAGCTTTAATCTAAAAGACATGGCCACCTTTCCATTTCCTATTCCCAAAGACTAGTTTTCTGCTGGAATGCTATGTTCTTCATTCTGATATCTGCCCTCTGGTGATGTAGAAACTATTACAAACCACAAATATTTACATACTTATATATAGTTATTATATATTTATTGCATATTTAATATACTATATTAATATAGAGAGGTGATTTCAAATATTAATGTTATTTCCTTGACATAATTTTTTTTTGCTTAAAAACTAGAGAAGCTAGGTGTGACATTGCAAAACTGCAAAAGTTCTGCCCATCTATGCAAGATAAACTGATACATTAGAATCCATGAGAAAAGTTTTAAATGTTTATTCTCACCCACTCCTATCTTAAGGGAGTGCCAAGTTTACTTCTCTTCCCTCCATCAGCTTTTATGTAGATTGGTTACTTAGGACACTTTGTTTCATATGAATTTTGGCACTAAACTAATCTAAACTAAAAGACAAGTTTGGACAAACTGAGATACCAATGAGCATTTTTATTTCCTCTCTCCACCACGGACTCTTCGGAGTCCAGAACTCTCAGACGTCTGACTGCTGTGTTTCTTTTTGCTCAGTGGCGCTTGGTAGGATGATCTGTGGATTTCTGATTTGGTACCAATTTGCTGGTAAGGAGAACAGTGGAATGCAAGAGAATGGCTCATCCATACATCTAACCAGGCCTTAAGCTCTACTCCTAGGGTTGCAAATGTGAAGTAAGGCAAGTTTTATCATATGATATAAACACACAAATACTATCTTAGGCTTCAAGAGGACTAATTACCAGGAGCTCAGTTTAAAGAAAAACAATGTTTAAGGATTTTCCATAAAAAGAGAGGACAAAAACAACAAATGACATATACTGTAAACCTCATTTTTCTTTCATACGACAAACACAAATATATTTTCCGCCCAAAACAGTGGTGCTAAAGATCTTCAAACTTTTTAGCTCTATGGAATCTATTCCTTTTGACTACTACATTTTAAATGAATTCTGTGGGTTAATAAGCCCACAGTATGACAGGTTTTATTTTTAAACTTCGTCCTACTACAACAAACATTCAATAATGTATCTGGTTATGTGGGTGTCACATAATTTTTGAATTGTTTCCTATAAAGCCAATTTTAAGACTTATAATCTCTTCTTGGAAGGAGTACAGTATTTATTTTAAATGCTATATTAAAAACTCTTGACACATATCTAGAGATTTTTACCAAGGTGTATCCCTAGGTAACTCCAGGCCTACTGAAATAGAATCTCCATGGGTGGAATTCAAGAATGTATATGTGCATATGTACACACACATATTTACACACATTCAAATATATATATATTTAAATATGTATGTAAAATTTATGCAGTGTTTTTGTACTGGGGTTGGAATTTTCTCAGTATTGATCTACATAACTATTATTTCTGAAGCATAAACGATCTGTCTTATTGTAACATCACCAGTGTTTAGTACAAAGTCTGACATTTTACTTTGCTTTTATTTTCTCTTCATTTAACTATTTTAAATTCAGTAGTTTCTGGATTATTGGTCGGCTTTTCTTTTAATGAACTCGGTAGCTTATAGTCAGCCACATGAAGCTTTGGCTAGCTATTCACTGCCCTGCTATCTTTAATTCTTGGTAAGTCAGAACATCTATGTATTTTAGTAATACAATAACTTTTTACTAATACTTTATTCATTAAAATTTCTTGTGCAAGTTTTAGTTAGATGGCTGGTTGCATTCTTAGTAAGAATTAGGTAATCTCCATAATCCAATTTTACTGATTAAGAAAACGGTTTAGAGAAAAAAGATTAAGTTCCCAAATATGCTATGACAAGTAAAAAACTATGATTGAAATCTACATCTGCATGGCCGCAAACACTGATTCTTAAGCATTGCAGCCTGGTATTATCTTTATTATAATCTTTTTTGTTGTCTTATTTGTCAAATGAGGAAAAATCCATATGATTACCTCATTTCAGAATTCTGGTTTGATTCCTTCTAGGGTCTATCAGTTCTTTTATTTTAAACAGCTCTATTACGGTATAATTGAAATACATAAACTGAATATTTAAAATCATCACAACAGTATAGATAATGAGCATATCCATTATCCTGAAAGTTTCTCTGTGCTTCTTTGTAATCCCTTTATCCAGACGTTCTCAAGTGTCCTCTCCCCTGCCTTCCACCCCCATCCTTCTACAGCAACCACTGATCTGTTTTCTATTAATGTTTGTTACATTTCCTAAAATTTTATAAAAAAATCAAACAGAATATACTGCTTTTGTTCTTGACTATGAACAATTATTTTAGAAGACATGTTAACAGCTTGTATCAATAGTTTCTTCTTTTATGTTGCTAAGTAGCATTTCATTGCATGGTTATATAAGTTTGTTTACCCATACATGTGGTGTATTTAGAGGTTTTGGTTATTCCAAGTGTAGTTGCCCTAAACATTTGTGTTCAAGGCTTTGTATGGATTTATTATTTTATTTTACTTGGGGGAATGCCTACGGATAGAATGGCTAGGTCATCTGATAGGTGTATGTTTATCTCTGAGAAACTGCAAAACTGTTTTTACAAAATAGTTGTTTCACGTTATATTACCATAGGCAGTATGTGAAAATTCTACTTCTTTCACATTTCCACATCTTCACCAGCATTTGACATGGTCAATTGTTTGTTTTTTCTTATTTTTGTTTTGTGTTGTTTTAAACTTTAGCCATTTTAACAGGTGTGCAGTCATATCTTATTATAGTTTTAATTTATATCTCTAATGACTAACAGTGTGTAACATCTTTTCATGTCCTTATTTGCCATCCATTTATCTTCTTTGATGCATTGTTTATTTAAATCTTTACTCGTATTTTTACTGGGTTTGATGTATATTATTGCATCTTGAGAGTGCTTTACATATTCTGGATTTTTGGTTTTTGTCAGTTTTATCATTTGAAAATATTTTCACCCAGTCTGTGGCTTGTGTGTTCATTTGTTTAATAGTGTCTTTCTAAGAGCAGACATTTTTAATTTCAATGAAGTATGATTTATCAGATATTTTCTTTATGGATTATATTTTTAGTTTCTATCTAGAAAATGTTTGCCTAACCAGGGCTCACTATTTTATTCTAGTCTTTGTGGAGTTTTAGGTTTTCCATTTAGATCTATGATTTATTTTGAGCAAATAGTTTACATGATGCAAATTGTGGATCAAATATTTTTTATTTTGCAAATGAATATTTAATTGTTAAAGCACTATTTGTTAAAAAGACTATCCTTTTCCCACTTATTTTGCTCCTTTGTCAAAAATCAGCTCCCCATTTGTTTATAGGTCTATTTTTGAATGATCTATTCCATATTCCTATTTTGAAACTAAACCACATTCTCTTGTTTAATATAACTTTATAGTAAGTCTTCAAACATAGCTGTTTTAAATGTTGTTTTGACTATTATAGATTTTTTGCAGTCATATGAATTTTAGAATCAGATTTCAAATTTCTATAAAAAACAGGATTTTAATGGATTTGCTGTTTGGGAAGAATTGTCATCGTAATAATATTGAAGTTTCTGACTTATGGCTGTGGTATACTCTTCATTTATTTCGTTCTTTATTTTTCTCTCAGTAATGTTTTATAGTTCTCAGTGTAGAGGGTTTTTACATAATTTTTCAGATTTATTCCTAAATCTTCATATCTTTTCATGAAATAAAAATAATAACTTTTAAATAGGCAGTTGCTTGTTATAACACACAGAAATATTTTTTAATTTTTACTTGTGGATCTTGTGTCATGCAACTTTGCTAAACTTCCTTATTAGTCCTGGTAGGTTGTAGATTCCATAGGATATTCTACATAGACTCTGTGAATAAAGATAGCTTTACTATTTCTTTTCCAATATAGAAGCCTTTTATTTTGTATTTCTTACCTTATAACACTGGCTATGATTCTTAAAACAATATTGAATAGAAATGGCCATTCTTGTTTTGTTACTTATCTCAGGGGAAAAACATTCTTTTTTTCACTATTAAAATAGTATAATGCTGGCTGTGGGTTTCCATAGATGTCTGACTTAGATGAATTTTTTATAATCATAAGTGGATAATTTATCAATGTTTTACACCTACTGAGATGATAACATGGTTTTTAATTTTATATTTTATGAATTAGTGAATTCCATTGATCGATTTTTAAAAATTAAATCAATTTGCATTCCTGTAATCAACACTTGATCATGATTATTCTTTATATATATATCATTGTATCTGATTGGCTAATAGTATGTTTAGAATTTCTACCCTTATGTTATTGAGGCATATTAGTTTTTACTTTTATTTTCTTTTAATATCTGTCTAGTTTTGTTATAAGAGTAATACCAGCTTCAAATGAATTGAAATGTAATTTGCCTCACCTATTTTCTGCAAGAAATTGTGTAGAACTGGTAGTAGTTATTTCTTAAATGTTTACTAGGATTTTTCAGAGAAGCTATTTTGTCCTAGAGCTTTTTTTTATATGATAATTTTGCCTACAAATTTGTCGTTTTTAACAGATATAAGATTAATCATATTATCTATTTCTTTTTGTTTGCGCTTTGGTAGTTTGTCTCTATTAAGGCATTTGTTCATTTTGTATAATTAACCAAGTTTATTGACGTAATATTGTTTATAATATTTCCCTAATGTTTTTAATTTAGTAACTTGTAACCTTTATTTTTTTCTTGATGTGTTTAACTTGATAGATGTTTATCAAATTAATAAGTTTTTGATTTCATAATGGTCAGCCAATAAACTGTCAGAAGATTTTCTTCAGTGTGGTGACCTAGTATGTATTTCACTTTTGGCATGGGCTCCATTTTTGAATATATACTTTTAGATTTTAGGAAGTTTACACATCAGCCTTAGCTTTCACTTCTTGCTTTTGGAGCTCCTCAAGGGCAGCCAAAAGTGAATGTTTGAGGCCCTCTCTTTCCCAGGTTTTTCCTAGGCATGCAGACAATGCTGCATATGCATCTTTCACACCCCCAGGAATATGTTGGAGATTTTCAGAGTCTGCTATTTGTGGTCTAGTTCACTAGATAGCCCCTTCTAATTTTGCTCCAATGGAAATCACAAGCTTAGACAGTTGTGATGTTATTGATTCAAATAGCTTGCTGTTGTTTTTGAAAGAACTCTGGGAATAGGATTATTCCAAGGGTTCCTGAAAAACAATTGACTATGTTCTTCTATGGAAATGTTAGCAGAGCTTCAGAAGAGGTCAGCTCCCACCATTGTTTTTTTTTTTTTTTTTTTTTTTTCATGGCTTTCACTTCATTGACATGAAGATATAAGGGAGAGGTGTAGCTAAAATGTCACACACAGACCTGAATTTCTCTTAAGGCTTAGTAATTTTCTTCAATTAATGCTTTTGGCTTGTTGTGTGCCTTTAATTTTCGGAGTTCTGAAATGGCTCCTTTTGAATATTGTATCAGTAATTTTGTTGTTCTCACCAGTGAGCAAATTCACTGAGGTTCTGAGTTACCATTTCCACAAACCCATATTTATCGACTTCTTGTATTACATATTACATATATGTATGTATATGTGTGTGTGTGTGTATGTATAAATATATATGATCAAACAAGATCTTATTTCTTTGGATCTTGAGACTGCATAAAGGATATTTATTCATAATTTTGATATTCTTGTTTACTGCTTAGTATCTCAAGAGTTAATAGTATGGTATCTTGAGACACATATTCCCAAGAGTTACTCTTGCACAGGCCTGAACTTGGAGCTAAGCACAATGAACATAAATTTTAAGCTCTCTAGTAGCTCATAGTTAAAGCCCTCAGTTAAGACCTGGTTCTAAAGGATCATCCATATTAATTTAATATTTTAAGGGAAGTTTAATGTTACTGATAATTTTATACAGTTTGATCCTGATTATTTTTCTTTTAGGAAATTTAATATTATTGATAATTGTTCCTGTGAGGATACTGATTATTCAGAAAGTTTCTTCTCAGTTATTGTGTTAGAATTTAGAGACATCCAATAGGAAGATTATAGGATAATAATAATTCACTAATAATTTCCAGTGCTTGATGTGATGTGATGAGTACTTCAACCTTTCCAATATCCCCAAGAGATAAGCACAAGTATTGTACCCATTTAAGAGCTAAAGAAATTTTCTTCCAAAGAGATTATATGGCTTAAATAGTTAAGAGAATATTTGAGCATGAAATGGATCCCAGGTCCTTTTGTTACAGTAAATTTAAACTGGAATTTATTGAAACAAAATTAAATTAAGAGAGGAAAAGAGTGAGAGGGCAAACAAGTCAAAAGGAAATGAAATATGAAATTAATAAATAAGAAAAAATAACTGAATTGGATAAGTCTATAAATATATGACAAAGTGTTATGTAAATGACTAGTAGCATACCTGTGTTAAGAAGCTGGCAAAATAGGCAGCTTTTAAAAAAAGAAGCAAGCATTCAGAAATAGGTTGTTGACATGGTGTTGGAAATTTAGAAATACAGATTGTATCCTAAGTTTGCTGTTTGAAATTATTTTAGATTATAAATTCTAATTGCAGCAACACTTGAATTGATTTTAATTTTCTTTTCAATTGTAATTAACTTAATTTGGTTTTCAATTTCATCCACTTTGTTTTTACATTATTATTTATAATATCAGTAAAACAAACAAGGCTAATCAATGGCCAGTAATTTCTAACACACACACACACACACACACACACACACAACACTTACTAGCTGGACAAGTTAAAATGATTACTTCATAGTAAAACTACATATTGATTTAAAAATTAAATGCCTGAAACATGAGAAAATTAGTAATAAGTAACTTGAACAGTTAGTGTTGGACTGAAAGTAAACTCAGTGTTTATCTGAAAGTATTACTGTTCATTCTACTTCAGACATGTCTTTTTGTGAAGACACTCATAGAAGACCTTAATCAAAATGAGTCACCATATTAATTGCATAAGTATCTAAACATACATTTTAAAAACATACATTCATGGATAAATAAATGACTTGTACACTTAAAAAATAATTTATAATATATGAACACATTGGAGAAGATATTTAGTAATTGATAGCTTTGTACTAAATTATAATCAATTTGAAAAAATAATTTGTGTTAACTGTACTTTGAAAAGCCAGCAAAGTCAATATTTTACATATAAAAACATAAAAATCAATAAATTTTTAAACAAAATTGTAAACATAATTTTGCTAACTAAAACTAAAAATTTTGATGCTCAAATGAAAAAAAGTAAGACAAACTATTTTCTCTTTAAATGTTTGAGCACATTGTCACCATAGTAACCAATAGACACATCAGGAGAAAATTATCCAAATATATATTCTTACAGGTGACTTCCACTCTTACATCTTTCTTTCAGCTGCCTCCATGCTTATTATTAGAATCATAACAAATATTAGTGAGAATAAAAGAAGAATTTCACTTGAAAGCATTACTTTTCAAGTAGCATTGACTTGCTAAATTATATATAGCCAAAGTAGTAAATATGCATTTAGTCTTTAGTCTGTAATATCAGTTCCTGTCTATTTACTTGTAATGACACAATATTCCCTAGCCCATTTCATTTTATATGAAAACTAGCTATTTCTGGTCTTCCTTTCTAAAATGTAGAGGTTTATCTGGAGTGTTTGTGTGTGGAAGTTCTTAGAGAAGTAAATCCAGAAGACTAAATGTTAATTGAGACATCACCATAACTAATGGACAAAGAATAAACTATTTCAATAAAGAGCAATTTACAAATTCTTCTCTAATAATAGTAATTGCTGTCCTTTATTTTGATTTCTACTGTATTACAAAATCATATATAAGTTCACAAACTTCTGAGTTAGATATTTTTTCCACATTTGCTGGATGGGAGTATAGCAAGCAACTCAGAAACACTGAGTAACTTGACAACTATTTACAGCTAATAATCAGTGGGACTAGAAACCAACTATGTCTGTCTATTTATAAACTAAGGACCTTTACTGCAATTTACTGTCACTTTCTTATTACACACAGAAGCCAGATGGTAAATTAGAAATTCATCAGGCAGAGAAGCTATGGCCGACATGGTAATTTTACTCCAATATCCATCTCCTTTCTCCATATGGAAATATAAATATCAAATAATTTTAGCTAGGCACATGGCTAGTCCTTACCATTTATCAGCTTTTCTTGTAGCTATGAGTTGTAACATGGTTAAATTCAGAGCAACGGGAAATAAGCAGAAATGATGTATGCAATTTCTGAGATGTCTCCTTAAAAAGGGTAATACTTTCCCTAGCTGGCTGTCTTTCTTTTTTTCTTTTCTTTTCTTTTGTTTTTTTCTTTTCTTTTCTTTTTTCATTTTTTTTTTTTTTTGTGGTCCCAAATATAGATGTGGAGGGAAATCAGTTTCAACCAAAGGAATAGTGGTTCCACAGGACGTCAGGAACCCAGATGCTTGAATGACCTTGTGGTATGAAACAACCTTGCCAATCTTGGACTTCCTTGAGAGAACAAAATGAACTTTTTGTAGTTACTATATTTTGGGTCTGTGTTCAAAGAACTTGAGTTGTACCCTAAATAAATTATACTGTGACTGAAAAGCAACATATGTATGGGAAAATAATTTTCAACAAAGGAGCCAGAAATATACAATGGAGAAAAGAAAGCCTCCTCAATATATGATGCTGGGAAAATTGGAGAGCCACATGCAAAAGAAAGAAACTAAAGTACTGTCAGTCACAGAATGGATCAAAGACTTATATTGATAAGATCTGAAGCAATAAATTGCATAGAAGAAAATATAGGTACTAAACTCATGGACTTTGGATTTAGAGAGGATTTTGTGAATTTTACATCAAAGGCAAGGGAAATAAAAGCAAAAACAAATCACTAGACCTATATCAAACTAAAAAGCTGCACAGGAAAAAAAAGCTATCAACAAAACAAAGAAGAAACCAACTGAATGGGAGAAGATGTTTGCAAATAACACCTTCAATGAAGAGCTAATATCCAACATATGTAAAGAACTCATATGACTCAGCAATAACAAAAGAACATGATCTAATTAAAAAAAGGGCAGAGGACCTGAACAGATACTTTTCCCAAGAAGACATACAAATGGCCAACAAGCATATTAAAAGATACTTAACTTCACTAGTTATTAAGGAAATGGAAATCCAAACCACAGTGAACTACCACCTCACAACTGTTAGAATAGCTATTATCAACAGGACAAGTAATAACGAGTGTTGGAGAGGTAGGGAGAAAGGAACCCTCATACACTGCTGGTGGGAATGTAACTGGTATAGTCACTATGGAAAACAATATGGAGTTTCCTCAAAAAATTAAAAATAAATAGACTTACCATATGACCCAACAATCCCTCTACTAGGTATCTGTCCAAAAAATTTGAAAACATTTATGTACCCTGATGTTCATAGCAGCATTATTCATGGTGGCCAAGACATGGAAACAACTGAAGTGCCTTTCAATAGATGATTGGATAAAGAAGATGTGGTACATTAATGCAGTGGAATATTATCTGCCATAAGAAAAGACGAAATATTGCCATTTGCAACAACACAGGTGGATCTTGAGATTATCACACTAAGTGAAATAAATCAGACAGAAATAGTTGAGAACTGTATGATTTCACTCATATGTGGAATATAAAACTGAAAGCAACAAACAAATAAGACACAATAAAACTCATAGACAGAGACAACAGTTTAGTGGTTATCAGAGGGCAAGGGGGGAAGAAGATAGGTAGATTATGGTAAAGGGGGCCAAGTATATGGTGATGGAAGGAAATTTAACTTTGGATAGTGAACACACAATGCAATATACATACAACATATTATTGAATTGTACACTTGAAGCCTATATAATTTCATTAACCAGTTACCCCAATAAATTTAATAAAAAATAAAATAATTTCAAAAGAAAAAATTTGATCTTTCCTAGTTAACTGATATCTAAAACACTTTCATTCATATGACAAAATTTAAAGAACCTATTACTAATTTAAATATTCTTATATCTTGGTTAATAGTAGGAAGCAAAGAAATAATAAAAGCAAGAGAGTTATTCTCATAGTTATCAAATACAAAGGATAAGAGAAGCAACTATAGCTGAAAACAGTTCCAATGCAACCAAAGCTAAGAGTGAAACAATATGGATTCCTTAGCTCTCCTTACTTAATAAAACAAAATGTAGAAGTGCTTCAGCAATAACAAACTTTTTCTTAGCTTAGAATTCTGAGAAAATATTATTGCACCTATTCTTATGCCAGAGATAATTAACAATATAATTAACTCTCTGCATGATATTTCACAAAATACAAGAATATTAGATGTATGACCATATCTAATTTTGACTTTGGAGGCCAAAATGTTAATATGCAGTTGTGTAAGTATTCAATTTTATGATATCCTCTAAGTATATGCATCTTAGAGAGGATGGACTTTTTTGAATGTGGTCTTATTAAAACCGAATTAATTGATTGCCTTCATGTAATTGATATATTCTTTTCTGTATATGGAAATTATTTATTTACATTTTATCTTGTTTGAAAATCAGTAATCTCTATAGATTCAGATAATATTGAAAAGCAAGTAACATTATTTTAAAGTTTAAACATAGCATATACATTGAAGAAATCAAGAGGTAAGCAGAAAAGCCTGCTATAAATTGATGTTAATTACATTATTAAATACATACTTTATGAGAATTTTATGTAGGTACTAAGAATGAAAGATGGTAGTAATTAGAATTAAATATAAAATTCATTATCTCCACTCAAGAAAAATGCTCTGAATTTGAGTAATTCAGCCAGATGCCTGTTATTATAAACAGCCTTTCTGTTTCTTCTAAGTTTGTTTCACTTGCAAGTTTGACAATAATGATGAAAGAATGGTGATTTAGAATAACAATGGCTCACTATTTTTGGAGTACTTTAGAATCTCCAAAAATTAGTAACTATGTCCAATTCTCAAGACTGTTGATATTTCAATAATTATCATATAAGTATATACAAATTACTAAATTTAATAAGGCCTTATTTTCATTGCATTTTCACATCTCCTTACCAAGCTGAAGGACTTACTTGGCTACAAGTGTCTGTTTTCTTCTGAAGATCATCAATTAACCCCAAATAAACTATGAAAATACTTTTTGGGTTTGCATTTGTAAATGTATCTTCACCCCTAGTAAGTATTTTATTGTATATTAAAATTGGCTTTCCTTTTGTTTGTGAATTTTTTAAGATTCAATAGGATGTTTTTCTATTTATTTCAGGAATAGATACCTCTGATTTTAACTAAGGCCTTCATGATTTTATAGACTACAAACATACTTGTTCTTATTGTAGGTTCTCCCAGGTTAAATATTTGTATGTATTCTACTTTTTTTCTTCATTTTATTTTCATTTCTTTGATTCTAATCTCTGTCAATTTCTTCTAAATATTTTTTTATCTTTATATATTAACTATATTTCTTTTATAGAATCTTAAGTGTATCCTGGCTTCTTCACAGAAGTAAGTTAATATTTTGTTTGGGACCTTGGACTTTTTCATTAAATATTCCATCAAATTTTTCATTATAGCAGCATAATGTCTACTGAAGATGACTACGATGACTTTCAAATCTCTTTTATGGGTTATAACAGATAGTGGATTATCTTATATATAAAGTTTAGGTTACTTTTTCTCTAAATGCATTCCTCACTCTCACCTACACAGAGAGAAGCTCAACTGTCAATGTATATCTATTTTTATCCTTCCATTCCTCCTGAGCAACCTACCCCTTACGAGTTTTGAGGAAGGAATGGACGATTTTCTAGTCTCTCCTCCATAATTTACACCATGGAGAACTGTTGTCATTGCCAACAGCAGCTGTCAGTTTTCAGAGTCTATTTAAGTATGTCATAAATGCAGCTGAAGAGTTGGCCTGCCTGCCTTATTTTGGTGAACGTGAGCAGGGCTGGAATATCCAACTGAGATGTATTTTATCCTTCAATTGTCCAAAATCTATTCTCTTCCTCAGATGGTCACTATATGCATATTGAAGTTCAACTAATTGCCACAAGTATGGCACAGAAGTTCATGCTATAGACTTGCTTAAATCAGTCACTTTTGTCAAATTACCGCACATCGATATAATTTGGAAATTACTAAGACTTTAATGCAGCTCTCAGTCCATGTTACCTTGTGTACATATTTTATGGCTCACATTCTATCTTTCAGTATGCAACGCATGAGTATACAGTCTGCAATTATGAGGAGTCAGCATGATATGATGGAACATGTAAAGAATTTGAGTTCATTATTTCAGGTTTGGTTCCCGTTGCTAAAGTTGATTAGTTCAGGCAAATTACTTACATTCCTAGATCCTCAATTTCTTTATGTATAAATTGTGCCATTATATTTCCATTGGGTTGTTTTGAACATTACAGGTCAGGTAAATATCTATTCATCTATTACAGTCAATAAATTCTAAGTGCTATTATTATTATAATTGCCCAGTGTAAGCACAGTAAAATAGCTAGAAATCCTTTTCATACTTTGAGAACATCAATTAGGATTTGGCCTTTAGTCATTTTTAAATGACAATGCTTAGTTTATAAACAAATGGGCTATGTAGGGTAACGCAGGTATTTTTCAATATTTAAAAAATAAAGAATGTGATATGTTCTTATCTTCTTAAACATCCAGATAAAGAGTGAAAAATAAAATCAATTAAGTGTGTTGGTCTGTGTCAGTGGAACAATAGCAATTAAGCTTTTAATAGCTTCTACCTTAAAAATATTAATAAAGTTTCTATTCATATAATTTTTATAACTATTTTATATACCTCTATATTACTTAGAGCTTGAGACTGTTTATTAACACAGGACTATTTGATTCATTCTGAAACAATTTCTCAAATACTCAAACTATGCTTTAAAAAATGTTATTAAAACCTGTTTTCCACACAATACCTAATTACTCATGTTAGCACAATTTTGAGAGATGATCTGAGAAATGTTACAGTTGATAACATTTAAATATTATTACTGCTCTCTGTCCAATATCTTTCATGATGTTCATGAGTACATAGTAAAGATAAAGAAATATTTTTGAGTGGCTAAATGAATGCTTAGCATTTTATGTATCTATTTCTATGTCTATGTCTATAGCTATATATCTATCTCTATCTCTAATCTACTATCTGTATGTCTACCTATTTATCTCTCTATATTTTATTTTAGAATCCTCTAGGCAAACTAAACCGTAGATCACACACACAGAATGAAAAGTACTGTGACTATTTTCATGATTCAAGAATCTCACGAAATAGCCATGAGTAACAATTTTAGCATACACTTTCTCTTAGTTTATATGATTTTAAAATATTTCTTAATTCACCATTTCACTTTGAATATTGGACTCTGCTTAGGCATATATTATGTTGTATTTGTTATACTTTTAATTTGTTGTAAAAATATTGTTTAAGTGTTAGGTTTCATAATATAATTATATTTTACACTTTAGAAACTGATAGCCTCATCTCAGTAAGTTTCTTTATATTTTAGTAAGTATGTATGTTGCAATTTGCAGTCTGGTTGTAGCAAAGGAGAAAAGGCAAAATACATAGTTTTACACAACATTTAACAAGACAGTGTTTCATTACAAAAGCAGAAGAACTGACCTCTGGTATTAGGTTCTCTGAGGAATACTAAAAGTAAGAGAAGCACATTAATATTAAAGCCATTTATACAATTTTCAGACAGCTGCAAAAGCTCTAAATACCTTTTCTTTCTTTGCTGAAGGAATAGTATAGTAGATTTGTGACTTTCACTATTTACAGCAAAAAAAAATTCCTTCTTCTACAACCTGCTGAATTTACTGGAAAGTCATGAACTTATATTAATCAAATCCAAGCCCTTTTTAAGTAAATTAATTAATCACAGTTTATAGTTTAATAAATAGAGAAGGTAATATGGAATGTTTTATTTAGAAGCAATAGCTTCATATAGAAGAAAATTTTAGAAATAGAGTTAAATGAATATTAATGCCAAGCAATATGCTCTTTTCTTTTTCTATCTTATGTTTAGTACACTTCTTAGAAATTATGATCTCTATTGATGTGCTAAGTTATATATTAGAAATTTCTTAAACAGTAGAATAAATACATTTAAGGAGAGAAACATATCGAAGAGGTGTAAAGTCTGTTTTTCTCCAACTACAAATATATGCATAAACCATTTTATAAATATATTTGGTCATTCTCAACTTGCAATAAAATATTTTTTTTTGAGACACTGGGCAATTAAATTTGTATTTAGATATAGCATTTTGACATTTACATAACCAAAGCACATATTCACAGAATAAGCTAATTGTCTGGAGGCATTCTTTTAATAAAGAATTTAGGCTCTGGTAAGACATACTAATAAGATACACTTAGGTGAGATTAATTCATTCAGTCCATGCTTATGCTTCCCCTGGGAATGTGTGTGTGTATGTTTGTGTGTGTGTGTGCTCACACGCACATGTGCATATGCGTGTATACTTTCTGTTTATTTCTATATAATTTTTCAAAATTTTGCATTATTTCTAAAATTTCTATAATGCCTTCTTGTTTCCTTGTGATATTCACACCATAGAATATTGTACAGCTACTTTTGTATACAATCTAAAGTGAAAGGAAGTTATTTTGAGTAGATTAATATTAAGGAAAAAAATACATTTAAAGATGACATGCTTAAAACAAATATGAAACTTTAACATTCTAAAGTAGTAAGCATGAAAAGCATATAAAGTAAGCATTAAAAAATAAAAATATGTAGTTTTAATTTTATTGATTGCTTCCCCCGAAATAGCAAGTCCCATGGAGCATTTGAACATGCTAATAATGGACAGCCATAGAATATTTACTCATTACTTCAAAAATATGTAATTAAATTTCTAAGAAAAAAAAAGAAAAATATACAATGTTTTGAATGTACAACTAATTTAGTAATCTTTGTTTTAATAAATTATAAACCAAAATAAAATTTTATTGTTAGTTCATCATATAACCCGAGACTCAATTTAACAATGATGCATTTGTCGATTTAAACACTAAAAAAAAACATGGTTAGCACATTCAGTAAAATTTGAAAGGATTTTTGAGAGAGAGATAAGTTTATAACAATATAGTCCATAAAATATCCAAAAGTTATCCCAAAAAAGATGGATTTAGATTTGTTTTATGCTAACCAAAAAAAAAAAAGAGAGAGAGAGAGAGAGATTAAAGATAGTCTTTTAAGGTCTAGGAAAAAAAAAAAAACAAAAACAAATGAAACAACTGGTATCTATTCGGAGTGTTTTGAGAGCAAAAGTAGCCGTCTGGCTGCAGCAGCATATACATGAGTGAAGAAGAGGTGATCAGAATATTTTCATGAACTGTAAATCTATAGGGAAAAGAAAAGGCTAGATTAACCAAGTCAAGTTGTTCAATATCATGTACTTCTAATCATAAGCCTCACTTTTCTTTATGGTGCTCTCACAGTACAACTTATCCCAGTGATTCTGAGCCATTGATTCACCAGTCCTCCCCACTAAAATGGTCTACCTGTACCTTTAAAGGGAAACACAGTGATCCAAAGTTCTCCTCCCTACATTCACCCTGTTCTTATCAAGAGAACATTATCTGTTTGTCTCCCATATCTTATTGTTTAATTACCTATATCCCCCAGCCCATACTAGCTGCTCATTGTGTTAAGCCTAATAACATAGTTTTATTAAACAGCAAAACAAACAAACAACTTCTGGAAATATAGTACTTTAAATCAAAATAAACAAGATAAATATTGTGGAAATTGTTGACAGTTTGAAAATTAGTGGGGATACAATTGTCGGTTAAAGTAATTTTCTAGGTTCTAAATCTACCTCAAATACTCTGGTTAGTTATATTTCTTGCGATTTTTAGTGCTGCATTTTGTACTCATCAGCCATTAAGAGACCAATCTTCTAATCATAACATTCTTTTGAATGTCTGAGTGGATATTCTTTAAAAGAACTTCTTGAAGTTTTTTTTTTTTTTTTTTTATTAGATTAATTTGGACTTACATTTTGAAATTCATGACATCTACCCATAGTGATTCTGCATGCTCAATAATATTCACTCTATTTGTTAATCCTGATTTCATAGTTTATGTGTTAGAAATTGGTTTTTTTTTTCCCCTGAGTGGACAGGATGATGAGATTATCAACTTCGAGAATAGTGAATAAATATCAAAGTGTATATTGATGATGATAATATATAAGCTAAGACTTAAAAAAACCTGTCTCATTGTTAGTGTTTTCTTCTGAATTTTGAGGGTTTTTTTTCCTTACTAACATTGTAACAGCTTTGCCAAATCTCTAAAAGTCATTTATTTTCAGGAGAAAAATAAAAACATGAGACTATATTCACCATAGTTCAGCAGCATATTCAGGAAAAAGGAAAAATGTAATTTACTTTCAAAGATAATTTATTTTTGCTTTATAACTGAGAGAATCAAAGTGATCTTTCTTTTATGATATCCAGTAGGGACAGAAGAAAGTGTTCTTCGTTCATCATAATTATTCTGCAGAAAATTTAGCTTTCCCTTAAGAAATCCATTGAGAAAAAGCACTTTGCTCAAAATGGTTGAATCATATGTCTCAGGAGGCTATCCTACAAAGGAGATGTTTTCCATCTTCACTCTTGAAGAGCTATCATTAACACCCTTACCAATCATGTGCTGTAAATTATAAGCATGCTCTATCAAGTTCATTTTTTGGATGGGTATTTCAATTTAAAAAGGTGGTATTTTACATGGTTTTAATTTTATTTCATTTCCCTGGGGACACTGTCCTTTGCATGTATGTGGCTGTTTCTCATGAAAATAAATGAAATGTAGCTGTGACGATAAATAAATGTGATATAGTTATAGATAGATGAATAGATATATTAATTTTTTGCTAAAATATTTTAGTGTTATTGGAAAAACATTATTCACCACCCACTGTTATTTTCTCCCTTAGGTTATTTGACCACCACTGGGATTAGTATTAGAATATTTCTTAGAGCTTGGTTTTTATTATGATCTTGAAGCTTGACAGTATCACTGAATGCAAAGCATATTTGTACAGTAAATGCTTAGGCTATTATCATCAGTTAACAACATTCTCCAACATGTACATGGTTATTATTGTAGTGGAGAAACTATTCACCTGTATGTTCATTTGCTATAGAATGTTTTTGAGGCTTTTTAAATAAAATGTGTATATATTCATATTGATTCCTCTACATTTTGCCTGAGGGCAAAGAATTGAAAACTTAATTTATTCTCCTTAAAGAGATAAAGAAAGGGATAGCTATAATCAGGCTGTGAACTAATTGGAACTCCAAAATGACGATGTAGCACAAGGCTTTATATTTCTACTTTATGAAGAAGTCTTGATTATCAAATATATATAGAGAAAGCACAAAGAAATTATAATTTAAAATCATGTCATAATTATAATTTTTAAATGCCTATTTTTAATTTTTAATTTTATTTTCCTGAAATTTAGACGTTTGAAGTAATGGGAAAGAGTCAAGCTGAAAGATTTAATTGAGATCATAAAACTTTCAAGTACTCAGATAATTGAACAATAATATCTAAAGAGAATAGTATTGACAAACAAATAAAAACTATTTATAATTACCCTATGAGATTCTATTAGTAAAGTTATGAGGAAGGGGATATTAATATTTTACCTTAAAATCTGTCATAATTTTATATCACTGGATGAATGTCTAAGAAAGCACAGCTGAGGAGTCAAATCCTTGTGAAACCGCACACATCTTTAACTCAGTTCAGTTAACAGAGTCTTCTGATAGTGCTACCTAAATTCTATAGGTGGGTAGAATTTTGTAATAATACTCTTCTGAACTTCTGAAACTCTGGCTTACCTATGCACTTCTTGACCTAATTAAATGAAATATTAGCAATAATTAGATCTACTTATTTTGACTATAATTTCAAATTAATGGTCTTACATTGCTTATACTTACTCATAAATGATAAAAGTGATTTTGTTTTAAAATTTCCATGTGGTTTGTTGTCTTAAAACATTTCATGTGGAACTCAGATGTATTTAGACTGCATTTATGCACAGTGATTTTCTTATATTTTTCACTGTCTGTTCTTTCTCTTTTAATCTTCATAAATTATTCATCAGGGATAGCATGGATAATTGTGTGACTGAGAGTCTGGAACTGATGAACAGTAATAGTGATATTTTAAAAAAGTTATTTCTTTGTTACAAAAGCATCTGTATTTTGTAAATTCAAAATTATTCTTAAAAATTGAGTAAACATGCTATTTTTTCTGATATTTCATCTTTCCTATTAACCGAAATACCTGAATAATACATGCAAAAATTACATGACAATGATTTGCTTCTAATATAGACTATAACTTGGTTATTCAGTTTGTTCCTGGCTTTATATTTGTTTCACTTCAATATTTCTTCAGTAACTTGCTTCTCTAAAGTAAATGGGCTAAGATTAGACAACAGCTTTAGAAACTTGATTCTGATCTTCTCTTTATCTTTTTCATATTTACATTAAAATGACTATAAACCCTGTTTGTAATGTTATGCAAATTAAAAGAATTGTATAGTATTTTAATGATTAATAATAGACCTACTGAGGATACAAAATAAAATACAAAAATCAGTTATATTTCTATACTCTAGCAAAAAACTATCTGAAAAAGAAATAAAACAATTCCTTTTACAGTACCATAAAAAAAAAAATCACTTAGGAATTATTTTAACCAGTGAGGTGAAAAAGTTGAAGAAAATACAAATTAATTGAAAGATATCCTGTGTCCATGAATTGGAAGAATTAATGTTAAAATGTTCATACTTCACAAATACATCAATAGAATCAATGCAGTCCATATCAAAATTTCTGTGAAATTTTCACAGAAATAGAAAAAATATCCTAAAATTTGTATGGAACCATAAAATACCCCGAATAGCCAAAGCATAATGATTCCTGATTTCAAACATTATTACAAATCTATAGTAATCTAAACAGTATGGTACCGACATAAAAAAGACACAGAGACCAATGGAACAGATGAGAGAGCCTAGAAATAAGCCCACTCATATATAGTCAAGTAATATTTGACAAAGGAGCCAAGAAGATGGAATAGGGAAAGCATAATCCTCTTCAGCAAATGGTGTGGAAATACTGGATAACCACATGCAGTAGAATGAAATTGGACCCCTTTATTATAGCACTCCTAAAAATTAACTCTAAATGGATTAAATATTTAAATGTAATACCCAAACTATTAAACTACTAGAAAAGAAAAAAAACAGGCAAAAGCTCCTTGATATTAATGTTGGTAAAGGTATTTTTTGGATATGACAAGGATAAGCAACAAAAGCACAAGGAGATAAGTGGGACTACATAAAATTAATAAGCTACTGCACAGCAAAAGAATCAGCAAAATAAAAATCACAACTTATGGAATGGTACAAAAATATTTGCAAACTGTCTGATAAAGGGTTAAGATCCAAAATATATATAATGAACTCATACGGTTTAGTAGCAAAAAAAATGAACAAATAAAATCTGATTACAAAATGAGCAAAGGTCTTGAATAGATATTTTTTAAAGAAGACATACACATAGACAACAATTACATGGAAAGATGCTCTATATCACTAATCATCTTTGGGTTTTTTCAATATATATTTACAAAAAACTGATAAGAAATTTTGTCTTGAGTTATGCAAGTCAAAACAACCATGAGCTGTCACCTACACCTGTTAGAATTGCTGTTATCAAGAAGACAAGAAACAACAAATTTGAGCAAGTCTGTGAGAAAAAAAAAAAAAAAAAGCAAATCCTTGTGCACTGCTAGCGAGAATGTAAATTGGTAGCCACTATGGAAACTATTATGAAGTTTTCTCAAAAAACTAAATATGGAACTACCATATGATCCAGCAGTCTCAATTCTGGGTATTTATCCAAAGGAAATTAAAATACTATGTCAAAGAACTACTGTACTTTTATGTTCGTTGCAGGATTATTCACAATAGTCAAAACAATCTAAATGTCCATCAACAGATGAATGGATAAAGAGTATGTGAGGGATGTGTGTGTGTGTGTGTGTGTGTAATTCAGCCAGGAAAAAAAGAGAAGCCTGTCTTTTGTGACAACATGGCTGGACCATGGATCTTGAGGGCATTATTATAAGTGAAATAAGTTAAACTTAGAAAGACAAATGCTGCATGTTATCACTCATGTGCATAATCCAAAAAATCTGGACTTATAGATATGATTGTAATGGTGTTTGCCAGGGACTGGAGAGGTGTGGGAAATAAGGAGATCTTGTTCAAAGGGTAGTAACTCCCAGCTATAAGATAAATGAGATCTCGTGATCTAATGCATAGCGCGGTGACTATAATGAACAATACTGTATTATATACTTGGATACTGTTAAGAGAGTAAATCTTAAATGTTATAATCTCATACACAAAAAAATTATGATTATCTGAGGGGATGGAGATATTAACTAACCTTATTGCAGTATATACATGTATCTAATCATCACATTGAGCACCTTAACCTTACATACTTTATATGTCAATAAATTCTCAAAGCTGGAAAAGAAAAGAAATGTAAACAAAACAAACAAACAAACAAACAAAAACAGGAGAACCATTATTGGATTATTCTTGGGTCTTGAGATCTGTAGTCAATATGACTTCTTCTCTCTACATTTCACACTCTTATGCTTGTTTTCTCTATTGTATCCAGGGTTTTTAGTTGTACTTAGAAGGAGGAATTGAAAATGTGTGTCTGGTCCATTTTTCCACAAGCAGAACTCTGCCCTCTTGTTTTATAATCTGCTTTCAATGGAACATCTTTTTATGCAAATAAATACATCTCACAGCATAATTAAAATATATAGACCTGCTAATGTGAGAGGAATATACATTGATTAACACCATTCTGAGTGTAATTTTAAAATATATAAAGGAGACTTTAAAATAGTCTATTATTAAGTGAGAAATATCTGTCAGCTAGGTTTGAGCATCTCAATTCTGCCCTTTGACTTAATTAAAAAATATCAGCCTTCTTTGGAGGTACAACACGTGGTGAGTAGGAAGATGAAAAATTCATGAATAGAAAGATAAAGTAAATTTTATAAATCACAAAGCTGTGACTCAGTGTTTAATTCATCTTATTCTAAGTTAGGTCTTTTTAAATTAGTTGGGCTAAGAGAGCAAATACATGAAACAATAAACAATTTTAAAAAATTAGAAATTTTAGATAAAAAGGTAGCAATCTCATGAAAAAACATACGTTAGGATACTTGTAGAAAAGTTACAGAAATAAATGCCTTTTGATTATTGAAAGATTAATCCATGATTTTTTCAGAATTAGACATTAATTGGACTTCAGTAATAAGAATCTCATTTTATGATAGTAACTTACTACTATATAAATGTTAGGAGTTAGTGATTTGGTAATAATTCACTTTCCTTGTTACTATCCAGTCCTCAAGATGAAATCTTCCTATTTAAAGTAGATATTTCTTATTTTGTCTTCCTCAATAATTTCTTTGATAGATGTCTTTATTAAAACATAGTTGTAGATGATGGTGGGAAGCATATGCTCCATCCCCTGGCCACATGAACTATTAACAATGATGCCAGTCATAGTGTTATATTCCCTTCAATGCAGTTCTTGTTCTGAGGATATGTTCACAATTCAAGCCAACTAATTAGAGTAATATCTTTGTGGTTACAGACATATCATGAGGTGATGTCTAGGGCCAGGATTCCAATCATTGGAGAAGTTGGTCAGAGAGAGTGATGCTGACAGTTTTGAGATGTATTTGAGGTGAAAGCAAGAAAGCAACAGCATTCATGTCATTGCATCAATTCATTTTCAAGACCATTTCATTATCTTAAGTATTTCAACTTTTACTTGAACACAAGGCATCCTGATTGACTGCTTACCTCTCAAACATCCCTGATAAGGGAGAAGAAAAATATATGTATATTAGGTGAGGCTTTATTCTTCCTGAACTTCATTTTTTGGTTTGTTTTAGTTTTAGTCAGGGATGTCTAGATTATCATAGCTATCTGTTGTCAAAGAAAATGACAGGGATTTTTTTTTTTGATGAATTTCTCCTGTCTTTCAAATGTCCTTCTCCCAGTCAACCTGCCTGCTGATCTGAAGCATTAAAACTTTATAACATGCTATGACTACATTTCTTTCAATTAGAGAATTTATTATGTGCTTCAGGCCACTTGTTACAAGTTTAAATAGATTTATTAATATAGAAGTTCCATATTAATCACATCAAATATTACTAATATTACCAATAAATATTACTAATATGGCTGATGTATTACTAATAAATATTATTTAATGAGGCTGATGTATGACCAGTTTCCTTTATCATCGCCAACAAAACATCAAAATCTCTTTTGGCATCTCTCTTGTTGTTATTGTGGTAGCCATGGTCTTTGGAATTTAGACATTTAATTTGAAGGAAATCTGAAAATATATTACATCATAGTATTCAAATAAAGATGATAGCCTAAATTTATCTCTCAGTGAAATTTATATTTTAAGAGCAGACTTAAAAATTTAAACCCTAAGTACTATGTACTAAAGCTATGATTTCTTACACCATTGTAAACTGGGTGATGACATATTTTGAGCACTAGAAACTACAAAGAAAGTTATTTATTTTCCTACAGTAGGATAGAACAAGCTTGAAGCTTTTACATATATCTCAGATAAGATTTAAGCAGATTCTAAGTATATTAGAGTTTAAAAACAGAAACCAAAAACAAACAAAACACACAACTCCAGAGACTATATGGATGTTTGGTACAGACTATTCTTTCACCCTCAAAAGTGTGTACTATAAATGAGCAAATGTATACAGTGCCCATGTCACTAATGTGTGAGTAGCACATTGGTGTAGTTGTCAGTTTAAAACATGGAGAAGCATCAGAATCCTTTGGCTTCCTCTACACTAACTGTATAGGCACCACCTACTCTCTCCTCTAAGCTACTAGATCAGGAGTTGTAGAGACCTCAACACTGTTTCTAGAGTCAAGTGACTCCAAAGGAGAAATCTGTCTGAATATTGAGTCAAAATCAACCTAAAAAGGAAAAGCAATCTTAAGTAAATAGAGTTTATACTGCTTACCTCTCAAACATTATATATATTTATATAATAAATTTATTGGGGTGACATTGGTTAATAAAATTATATAGGTTTCAGGTGTACAATTCGATAATACATCATATGTATATTACATTATGTGTTCACCACCCAGAGTTAAATTTCCTTCTGTCACCATGTATTTGACCCCCTTTACCCTTATCTACCCCCTCTCTACATTTTTTTTTTGAAAAAAAATGCATGCTTCTGATAAATATCTTTTGACCATGCAGTGAACTAGTCTTAGTCTGAAACCATCAAATAGATAGAACAGAGCAGTAGAAAGAATCATGGTTCCTGATGACTTGTTTGTGCTGCCAAATCAAGCAATTTGAGGCCTGCCATAAACCTGGGTTCTCAAGTAAGATAATACTTTTAAAACTAGTTTGATTCAGGTTTCTTTTCACTTATTAGAAAGCATATTTACAGGATCACTATCATGATTATATCTTTGTGTATTCTGATATTTTTGACTAAAGCCTTTTTACTATTTGGCCTGCCACATTGAGTTTTCCTATTTCTTCAAGACCCTATGCAACTTTCTCTGTACCTCTCCTATGTTCCATGATCTCCTCAAGCAGAAATTTTTCTGCTATTCTCGTGAATCCTCCATTTGGCCCCCAACCCAGTATACTGTGATTTCTCCTAGGTAAACCCTGCCTCTGTCTCTATTTTAATGTGAAATAAATTATATTTTATGGTATGCTAGTGCACATACCATTGTTAGTTAGGATTTTGTCAGGCTAGACTTTAAAAAACTACAAAAAAGCTCATAAAGAAAATACTACTTCCTAACAGCTATAGTTTTCATATTGCTGGAGTATCAAGGGATCTTAAAGTTTATCAGTATCTGCATGACCTCGTTACTTCATTGCCATCCACTAGGAAGAAAGGAGAGGATGCAAATAAATTAGCATGTGCCTTTTATACACTTATCCAGTAATTTACCAATGCAATTCAACTTACCCAATATTTCTAAGTCTCCCTATATACCAAAATTCCTGTTAGACAGTGTAGAATATAATATAAAAAATAAAGTCATAGCACCTACTCTAAAATGATTAGCATGTAACAAGTAAATTTATAAGGACATAAATTTGAAAAAAATGGTACAGTTAGGCAAGTCCTAATTAGGAGTGGAGAAGGAATAAAACCAATAGTTATAAATTGCTTGCTATGTCAAATGGCATTTTATATATGCTGAATAAAGATGAGCTTCAGCTGATAGTGTGAGGCTGGGATTGGTGGATTAGAAAAAAGACAATATAGAGAAGACATATGAGAAAGTAGAAGCATGAACAGAATGAACAGAAATATTGCATAGTAAAATCTGAAATGCTTAGGAAATAATAAATCATTTACTCTAACCAAAGTGTTTTTATAAGGAATAAGTGCCAGATAAAGCCAGATAGATAATAAAAATCATATTGAGGAGGGTTAGTATTATCATTGAAGCCCTTCATTTAAATGAGAGCTACTACAAGTTTTTGAAGAGGATTGAGATTTAGAAAATGCACTGTGAAACTCCTTGAGAAATAAATTGGGTTGACAAGGAAAGAGGCTGGAGAAGTTCCGTGAAGCATTTATAGCCACAATCTAACAAAGATTTAGTGAGAACAATAGTAAAGAAAAGGAAACAACAGAACTTCTTTGAATCCTGTTGATTTTTCTGGAAGTATATGTTTTGTCCTTTACATACATACTAAATGATGGCTGGTCTTTTTTTTTTTTTTTTTGGTTCCGGAGGGACAATGGGACAATGAAAATGGATATCCTAACAGCTGTCTTTTCTATATTGAATGCACATGTTCCATAGTATCTGGCAATATTCCAAATATTATCATGTCAGGAAGAAATAAATTATATGTCAAAAATGAGTCTCAGATTGTGTTGTAGAAATTATCACATCGCCTTTTCTCTCACTGTATAAGACTTCTTTTCCCAATGGAATAATTTAAGAACAACCCAGTATAACAGCAATTTATTGAAAAAAGAATGATTGCCTCATGCTCCATGATGCTATGCTACACCTGGGACTGGCCAGCATTTTAATGCACAGCTGCCTAAGCATCTGCCTCAGTGTTGCTAGTATTCACTATCCCTTGTGCTTCTTGGCTGTCTTCAAAATAGAACTCAATATGAAATCAAAGGTCTTTCCAATATTCCCAATTTAGATAAAGTGAAGATTTATATTTCAAAACTGTTTTGGCCTGTTTTGTTCCAGAATTTTATTTTATTTTATTTTATTATTTTATTTTATATTTTATTATTAGTTTCCAGTACACAGTACATTGGTTGAACATTTATATAGTTTATGAAACAATCCCCCTGATTATCTTCCCTCTGGCTCTATGCACAGCTATTACATTACTGCTGACTGCATTCCCTATGCCATGCTCCCCATCCTCATCTTCCAGAATTTTTATTACAAGAACCATTCTGCTACTTGGATCAATGATGTTAATGCAAATAATTGATGTGTTAGTATTATTTTAAGAACTTATTAAAATTTCAATATTTTTTGGTTTCTAATATTTCATAGTAAGTATATTTTGTCTTAGCCCCGTGAACTTCTCTTTCCAAATCCTTAAATGACTAAATATTTTTCTTTATTTTTCCTCCAAACATCCAGATTTTCACTGTACTTTCTGTCTATTCTTGCCTCTCCTAGTTCTCTGCTTTGATATTTCATTGTTATTTCCATGTGATTTTCTCCAGCTTCCCAGCCTCTATGACTGAATGACTATTCTTATATTTTCAACAAACACAGTTAATTGTTCAGAGGAAATAAACCTGATTAATAATTACAATTAGGTATACATTATCCTTAAACTTAAGAAGATTAGTTGAAGTAAATGCAGTTTTGATAATGTTTAGGGCAAAACACATGGTGGTGATATTGTGTAGCCACATAGCAGGAAATATATGAATCTAAACACGTTCTAGATGACTGACAAGTCCTCAAGCCCGCCATTCTGAGAGAACATAAAAAGCAATATTTTGGGCAGTGAACACACAATGTGATATATATGTATGACTTACTGTTGAATTGTACACTTGAAACTTGATGGATTTCATTAACTAATATCACCATAATAAATAAAAATAAATAAATAAAAAGCAATATTGTACATAAGTAGTCCTCATGCTAATTTACTGTTTTTCAATTTTTTTTCATTATTACTCTTAAGGAAGAGTTAAAAAATTTTAACCTAATCAATTCCCTAAGAAATTTTAATACCAGTTATACTGTATATCTTATATGTACTACATAATATCTGTGCTTTATACTTATAACAGTAAGATTATTTTTACACCTAAAGCCAACTTTTGCCTTGAGGGTAGTGTTATCTTCTCTAATCAGAATTCCTACTCTAATGTAACTTTAAGATATGATATGATGTAAATTCATTATTTCCAAAATTAATGAAGATGCAGAGTCAAGAGAGCTGTGTTAAAGCTTGTATATTTGGGTCGTGGGAAATGTAACAATTACTCAGGTGAAAGAGGAAGATGTTATTTTAAGAACTATCAGGCCATGGCACTGACCTTAGAAAGAATAGGAAGTCAATTAAAAATTAACAAAATTAACCCAGTCTAAATCCTACTGGATTATAAAACACATGAGTAATTTTCTATCAAAACATCTCTGTAGAGTTTTTTATTTTTATTTTTTAAAAAAGGAAAACCCTGAGGCATCTCTTGGTATACTAATCAAGTTATTTCAGCAAGCAGAAAACAATAATCTGAAATTAAGTTCACAATCTATGAACATGAAAATACATATATTATACTTTAGACTATTGCACAGGGGTAAGTGTAGATCAGATCCTGACAAAGTGTAATTTCAGCCTCCTGAATAAGGACTGGGAAATATTGACCAAGATGGACTGGACAGCCAGCTTGCCCAGAGTCCACTAGTATAGCGGTTCCCAACTTTTTACCAGCAGGGACTCTAATGCCTGATGATCTGAGCTGGAGCTGAGGCGGTGATGCTAGCGCTGGGGAGTAACTGCAAATACAGATGAAGCTGTCCTGGCTCACTCACAGCTCACCTCCTGCTGTGCAGCCCTGTTCCTTACAGGCCACGGACTGGTACTGGTCTGCAGCCTGGGTGTTGGGGACCCTGGCACTAATATTTATCCCCAGAGACTTGGTTTAGAAAATGCTTACACAGTAAGCCAGAGAGTCTGCCAACATCTAGAAAGTTACTCTCTTAAACCTAGAGTTTCACTGAGGGATAGAGAAGGCTATGCCACTTCCAGAAAAAAAAAGCAATAGTGAGTTACAAAAACATTGTGCAAGAAAACTCAGAAAACATACTTTTCAGTAAAAGGGAAATTCTCAGTATTTTCAAAGTTGATTTTAATCATTTTATTTCTCTTAGTTTGATAATGGCAATGTGTCCTTGTTAATGAAAAATCACCAAATAGCTAGACAGTTATTTTCTATTAAGAAAAAATTTTAAATATTAGTTCAAAGTTTGTTCAGATGTAGCCATCTGCGAAGTAAAGTGTTTCAGCATATAATTAAAAGGTGTGTTCTTCCAACCTTCATGCTAGTTGTCAATCACAAGGGAAATGGACCAAATAGAGTTATTATGTATTTTCCTAACTATTGAGAAGGAAAAGTTGTAAGCATTACATATATATTAAATAAGTATATTAATTTTCAATTTAAGTGTGTGAATGATAATCAAATGAAAGAACCTAACAAGTTTGTCAAAATAATTTTGTTTTTTTTAATTATATGTGTAATCATTGGTATATTTCATATTTTTTATAATTATATCCAGTATGTTCTTTAATTGAATGTATGTTTCTCTTTATGTTATTAAAATTTGAAATAATAAATGGTCTGCAACATTCAAATAATGAGTTGTTACAGGAATGTAAATATGAATATAAAGTAAGATAAGATTAAATGTAATTAAATTATATAAATTCAGCTTTAAGCTTTTTATATTAGAAAACTCAGTATCTAAAAATAAAAAGATATGAAAATTAGACAGTACAGAACATGTAATACTTTTCTTTAATGCTATAATTTAGTTACAATCTAAAATATAACTTCTGAAATACCATAACATTTTGCAGAATCAATTATCATAATTTAATATACAATGTCATAAAATTATCAATAAAAATTTGATGAATGAATTAAATATGTAGGGCATTTGATGTTTTTATATATTCATGTATGTGTGATTTTTTGCATATACTCAAAATAAAAAGTAGAGAAACGTAATAAATTTGATTTTCATCTAGAGAGAGAGAAATTAAGTTTTTGTTGGTGACAGTTTAATACTAGAGTCCCTTATCAAGCTCTGAACTTTGTATGAACTATTGTAACCTTGATAAATTCAGGTGACAAGAATTGAAAAAATATTTATATATAGATGGATCAAAAGATATGTATTTAGATAGATAAAGATTTACAGGGAGAGCAAAGTAATTGGTCAAGAAGTAGAAAATTAGTGTTCTAGAAATTTATACTGTTATTCACTGAAGAGTTTTAAATATGTTTTCCTCTCTAGGGATGGTGATCTATTTGCCATCAACCTCCTACATATTTTTGGCAGTCTAACTCAGTCATCCATTGCAGATTCTTACCTCACTTTCTACCCCTAAGATTTTCTCTCTAGTGTACTTCTTTTTATAAATAGCTGCTTATGTATTTTTTTGTCAATGACTTTTTTTATCAACTGTTAAGCGACATTTCTGGTTGTGGTACTAGGCAATATTAATGACTTGTCCTAGGAACAAAGATATCCACATTCATAAAGAGAAGGCTGTGATTGTGAGGTAAGTTTGATAGCCAAGGTAACAGAGGCGAAGGAGAGCATAAATCCCTAGTTTGCTTCGGTGAGGATGAGGAACATTACAGTTTTGAGAAAATACTTATTGCAGAATTACCAGCTGTATAAATGTCAGGTGTACTGGCTCTATGTTAGGTTCCTTTCACTAACTACATATGGATTACTTAAATTCAGTAATCAAACATACAGATTGTGATTCTGAATTAAGGGGGATGAATATCTTTAGATACCATTTAAAATGTTACTTAGGCATGCATTTTACAATGTGGAGACTTAGTACTGAAGTTTAGACTAGTGATAAAATATACGAAATACAATGAAAGTAATATGATACGAGATAAAATAGGAAATCTTTAGGGTAACAAAATATTTTACAAAATTAAATGTATCATACTAATCAAATAATTTGTAATGAATCATATTCACATTTTCATACAAGTAAATGAGGCTCTGAAATAAGTTCATTCAAAATTATATGATTTCTAGCTTTAGCGTTACATTTTTCTCCTTCTTGTCATTTCAGTTATATGTTGGTGTTTAGTACAATTGTACATAAAATGCACACGGTAACTTTTGACCATCTGTTATTGGTATCTGTTTTGTTTCTTTTCTTTTTTTTTTAATTGTAATAACTGTCATGAATTCTAAAATGGAGTATTCTTCTGGCCTTCTGGTTAAGATCATTCATACATCTGCTCCCAGGAAAATTGAAGTGACTGTGGCATAGAATGAGCTCTGTGATCTACTATGGCTCATTTATTTCTAACTGTTATGACTAGAGGTGTTTCTGAAATCTCGATGACAAAAATACTCTAAGGATAGTACTTGATTTGAATGTTCAATATTAGTAACATCCCTCTTTACACATGACTGACCAAGAAAATTCTTTTTTTTTCTCTTTTCGGTCTTAAATCATTGATACTTGTGGTATTTTGTCTCCTCCCAGATCCACCATCAATTATAAATACTAGAGAAAATATACCTTTTATTCTTTAAAGACTATGTACATTCTTTAAAATAAGTTACTTCTCTTGAGGACTTGCAAGGGCTGCCTGGTATTTCACTTTTGTCTTAGCAAAAAGAATAGGCCAAGGATTTGGATGTGAATACTGCTTTGTTCCTTACTAAGGACCTATGTTAATCAATCAATCTCAATCAGTCAGTCAGTCAATCAAACTAACGAAATTTTGATAATGCTGAAAAATATATCTCATTAGTTTTTGTTGACTAAGGTACATGTTTTGCAAGTAACAATCTGGTATAGTGCTACAGTCCTGGATTTAACAGTGAATAACATGTTACAAAATGGTTTGATTTTGTCAAGGTTCCAAACCACTATCATTATAGAACTGTTGCTATACTATGGAACAAAAATGTAGTTTAATGGTGGAAGTTTGGGATAGAACCTGGCTGCACAGAATATTGACTTTTCTTAGTTCTTTAATTTTCACCTGTGAGACATGTTCTATGAGCTGGAAAACTG
>CM053503.1:138548644-138589780 GCA_028627145.1 Eidolon dupreanum
TCTTTCTTTCTTTCTTTCTTTCTTTCTTTCTTTCTTTCTTTCTTTCTTTCTTTCTTTTTCTTTTTTTCTTTGAGTAAGTATTGTTTTTCTCTATTTCTTTGGCTCTTCAGTAATTTTTGTGTACCAGACATTGTTCATGATTTGTTTTTGAGATTAGGAGTTCGTTATTGTCTTCTAAAAATATGAATTTTTGTTCTGGTAAGTTGTTTAATTACTGCCTTATCACCCTAAATTTTTGTAGGCTTGATTTTATACTTTACTTAAGGAAAGATCTAAGATACTTAACAAGCTCCTCAGTCTCCAAACTATCTCCTATGTGCCTTCTTGGTTTGTTTAAGATCTGGTAGGTTAAGTCTAGAGTAGGAATTACTAGAATGTAGTCCTCGATTCTAGTGTGGGACATTTCTTATGTCTCAGCTAGATTCTCAGGGTGTTATGACCTACACTATGGATAGACTGTAGTTTTACTCTTTCCTATACTTCTTGATTTCTAGTACTTCTATTATGCTTTCAAGATGATAATAACCACTCTCTTGTAAGCCATAGATGCACACCCCTGTAGTCCAGTCCTTGGCCAAGAATTCACGGCAATCCTTAACATAGAGCTCTGGAGATCCCCTCGACATAGCTCCTTCTTATCCAGAGCAATGTTTCACAAATTCCAACTGATTCAGCTGCCCTGAATTCATATCTACCACTCCAAAGTAGATTCATACTCTAACTGGACTCTGGGCTCCTGTGACAAACAGGAAATTGTACTCAGAACTAGAGCCAAGACCATTTAGAGTTCATTTACTGAGTAAATATTCTCTCAGTGCTGCAGTATATATTTGTTTGTTTTATAATACCTGAAAACATTTTTATATTTTTGTGCATTTTATGATTTTTAAAAACAGGAAGGCTAGCTTGGTGCCAGGTACTCTACCATAAATAGAAGCAGAAGTCTTAACATCATTTTACATCTCTATGACTACAATGGCACTAATTCCCAGTCTCCTATAGTATTATCTCAAGAGGTAAAGATTTATTAAAATCCAAGATATTTTCTACTAAACCACTGTGAATAAGGCCAGTAAAATAAAAGTTGGCATTTTCTCTTTAATGTATTTTCTATGACCATGTGGAAAATGGATGAAAAGTAACTAAGCCTTTCTGAGGTTAGTTTTGTCATTTGTAGAATGGGGCTTGGAATTCTAACATTATAGTTTTATTCTTAAAATCAAATTATGCACACATGAACATCTGCACATATATTAAAAGATACTAATGTATTGATGCATATTAGATATTCAATAAAAGTTGGCTCTTTGTTAGTAGCAAGCACTAGGCCAGGGGATCCCTTGAGATTTGTTATGTTCCCCAGAATAATGATTACTAAAATATCATTTTATAATTTTTAGTGTTTTCTAAATGTTTAAATATAGCCACATAATTTCTGAGTAATTTTATGATGTGAATATTGTTTTACTCATATAAAACTAATGGAACTGATACTCAAAGTTCAAGAAATTTCCCCAGAATTTTACAGCAAAAAGGTAGTTGCATACCAAAATCAGTTCCTTAGATTACTAGTGCCTTTTCTGCCCCTTTAACTAGGTATAAAATTTCAATATAATAGAATTAGAGTCACTAAACATTTCCTAATACAAAATATGGTTTACTATCATTTTGAATCATAAACATAATTATTTTTATGATTATAATATGACATTTATCCTTGTTTCAGAGAGTTGTAGGAACTACAACCTCTCTACCTGGAATGGAAGAAGTAAAAGTGCCTCAACCTGTTCTACTGTTTACGCTAAACAATCAGATGTCTACTTTCTGAAACAAAAATAGTCTTTAAAAAAAATAGCGAAGATCTGTTATTTGAAGATACAAAGATTTCTTTAAGAAATTTCCAAGATTTCTTAATGAACATGATCTCCGTTTCTTCTCCTGTGGTATCATTAACTCTGGAGCTTAAGAAGGCATTGTCATTTTCATGTTTATCTCTGAGGAGAATTCCTGCTTCAAGCATGTAATTACTCATGACAATAGATTGAGGAAATATGATTTTGATTTGAAAAACCAAACAAAATTTGTCTAAACATTCAGTAAAATATTTGGAATATGAGTGTTCAGCATTACCCTTTTAAAATATCACTTTATTTTTACTCTGATTAAGATGTCTAAAGTAGAATACAAAATGGAATAGAAAGTTATTAAATTGGTTAATGTGTTAAACCAACATAAGAGATTTATTAATTAGGCATTATTAGAATACTCATTGAAATAGAAGGAAACTTTAAAAATTCATAAGCCTATTGGATAAATTTTAACACTGATTGGATATAGGTTGGGTCTAGGAGAGTATTTGCTTTAGTGTAAGTGGTTAGAATAAGGAATGAGTGGAGGTAAAGATGAAACATGAGTTGATAATTGTTGAATTTGGGTTATATATCCATTGCTATTTATTTCAGTGTTTGTCTTTTTTGTACGTTTTTTTCAATAATAAAATGTCTTCAAATAATAAAATGACAGCTTATATTCATTACTATAACTATTTTTGTTAAAACTAAGAAGATAAAGTTTTCTTAGGGAATGAATATGACCTAAGTGAGATATACTTAAGGATAGATAGAATAATTAGTAATGTGAAGATAATCAAAGTTTAATACAGACACATTAGAAATAGTCATAAAATTAAGACCAAACAGGAAAATAGAACAATAAAAATATATAACAATTTAAAGAAGCTGAATAAAAGGAGAAAATGAAATGCAAATAGTTAGAAAACACATGCTAATGGTTTGGAGTAAGACACAGAAGAATATTATTATAAATTCCTGCTGAGACCATTTGGTCGAATCTCAAAATCATGAAATTCAGACTGATGAGATCATTTCCTCATTGAGGCAGGTTGCAGGTGGCAGGGCAAGCAGAGTTAGTCTGCCCATGATAAGCTCTTATTTCAACAGGGTAGGGGGTAAAAGTAAAGCTTTCTGTTAGAGTAGGCTTTTATCCATTTTATGACAGTCTCTATCACAGTGCATCTCTTTCACTCATTTGATCTCCTGTGTAACAACATTACATGTATCCTTGGCATCATTGCCTTCCAAATATTTTCTTCCCATTGAATATTTATATTTTTGTTATTTTGTGTTACTATATATTTTACTCAACATTGACTTTGATTATCTTTGCTGAATCTCATTTCTTAAAATACCCTTTTTAACCATGTCGGATGGCTTGATATTATTTACTTGTCCTTGCTAATTTTCACATCTCCTTCATATTTACTATATTCATGTTTTTATATTATATAACTTTGTCCTTCAGAAAGTAGATCTACTTGTAATGCTTTTCTTTTCATAAATCACTGCCAACTCCCATGGGTTTGAGCTTGACTTGTTCAAGAGACTAAGTAATAATGTGGAAAATTATTCCTCATTTTGCCAGACAAATAGTGCTGTTATCAATCAATTCTGCAAAATATAATTAGAATTACATAAAATATGACCTTTGTAGTATTCTAACTTATTTTCCTGACTGAATAACACAAAGTAAGTATTTGCTCACACTATTGACTCTACTATTTTCTGTAGGTTTTGTGGGGAAAAGGTGAGCAAAGAATAGTATTTTTTTTTAAGACTACTGTTTCAAACATTTTTATATTAATATATTCTTATACATAGTTTTAACATGCAATTATAAGCTCTTAGTATTTTTAAATTAAATTAAAAACATGAAAGTATTAGAATTATCTCAGATTTTTTATGTTCATTCATTTTTCTTAACTGAATTTGGTGAACTTTAGTCTTCTTGAAACTTAACTGTTGGATCAGAGAAAATGAACATGACTCAACAAGTAAGCAAAACCGTAGTAGAATTGATATTGAACTAAAAAACTTTGAAATGTAAGTACATTTAGTAGAATCTATCTCTTTTTCCCTTTATTGACTTAAAATTTTTGTTAGGCACAGCAAACAATATGAAGCTCAAAAAAAAAAAAATCTCTTGGAAAAGGGAAAAATGAGGTTAAAACCCAACTCAGAAAAAAGGCTTTTTTTCCTTGGCTGCATACTTTTAATTTTCTAATTTATAAGATTAATTTTGAGAAAGACTTTCAGAGATTGTCCATGATTAAAAGATCAGACACTGGAGAAAATTCAGTATTTGTATTTTCTTTTTCCCCACTTATTAGTTGTGACTTTAGATTATTTTCTTACTATCTTTTAATGTCAATGTTTGTATCTGTAATGTACAAATAATTATAATATGTGAAAATCTATCAAAACATTGTGACCACAAAATACTTGCTAGTACTTATTATCATTATTACGTATACAGATACGCTAAAGAAGTTTAAGATATTAGTTAAAATTCGATGTATAGCTATACTGATACTATACCTGTACTTTTACAGGCAGTTATTTCCATAAGATACCACTAAAACAATTTTGTAGCACATTATGGAATATTCACACACACACACACACACACACACACACACACACACACACACACACACTCCTTGGCAATTCTACTAGCAAAAAGTTCAAAGAATTATGCAATAACAAAGTTTTAGAAGCTATTCAAATCTATTTTGGTATTCTCACTTGTGAAGATCTCCTCTGCTTCCCAGAGTGGAAAACTCTTGGAAAGGTGACAACATAGGGAAATTTATTTCTTCCTTTGCACTTAAAATATAACTCTCTGAGAGGTGTAAAAACATTAAAGAAACTCTTTTAGAAGAATTTGGAAGTTTTCAATACCTTCTGGTAGTAAAAATATGTTTTTATTAATCAACAAGGGAAATATACATTGTCTTTGGGGATGAAATACAACATATCTTCAAATTCCGAGATTAATTTCCTATCAGATTCTTAAGATGAAGAAAGCTTTAAAATCTGGTATTAAAACCACAACATTAAATATGAAGCTTTTAATAACTACATCATTTTTATTATTTTTCCTTTGTTACAACTCTTTTCTCATGTAAGTATGGTTATTTCTGTGGCTCATTCAGTATTTTTATTTGCCATTAGTGAGAACAGAATGAAGCTTGTAATCAATCTTTTCATTTTTGCTAAAGAACAATTGGGTGGAAAAAAAGTCAGAAAATATTTTGGGATGGGTCTAAGACTAGGGATCTTGTTAAAGGTAGATAGTAGTTTTTTTTTTTTATATTAAAACTAAAATAATTATAAATCAAGCTGTTTTTAGAGCATCACAACAGGATACCCTATGCTTTTCCTATGCTTTTTCTTTGTTAGATGAAGCAAAATGCCTCAAGTTATAAGGAAAAAATAACTTGGAAATTTTAATCAGTCATTGTAATTTGTTCCTCAGCCTTCTGTTTGGAGGTTGTACCATTGTGAACAAGAACTAAGTATGAGTAGGTAGCCAAAGAGTAGTTACTTATGATTTGGAATCATTATATGATAAGGATAAGCCTGATATGAAAATTAATGGGAGGAAAATACTACTGATGAAGATGTTTCTCTGTTTGGTGATGAGGAAAAGTAATGAGGCAAGTTAGTCAAATATGAATATATGTCTGTTTTTTGGTGAGTGAGAGACAAGAAATAAACATAGAAATTTTCATTAAGGAAACCTTTGCTGTGGGTCTATTTGGTAGAGCAGTCTCACAGTGGTGAGAGTAGTCAAAGATATCCTCATAACCTAAAAACTAATAACCTAAAAAATTTGTGTCACAAACCAAAGAATCAAAACTATATTTATATATTCATTTGTGAGTTTTATGTGTATAGTTCACAGACACAAATTCTCTTTGTATAATATGAGATAAAAAGCATCCTGAGATTATTGCTTCCACAGATGAAAAATGCACAACAGCCTTTGAGAAAACTCTTATAAGGATAGAAGTGAGGTATCCTCTAATTACCTTCTTCAGTTATTTCATAAGCTCCTCTGATTAGAAATGTTCACATCCTAGAATTTTTAAAATAACTTAAATTCTTTTCGAAATGGAAATTTGTCATCATATAGTATATTCATATAATTGAACATTAATATTTTTCTTATGCTTCAAAACTATTAACACATGTAAAAGGGAAATATACAATTAAGATGTAATCGTTTTGCTTTTTTTCAGTACCCTGTTGAGAACCAGATGATAAATCATCAGACATAGTCATTTCTCTATCAGTACAAAATATCATCTATTACAAACATTAACAATTCATTCATTAGTCATAACAGCAGTGTTCTCATTTGAAGTGATCAATTATTTGTGATTTCAAAATTCAGAAACTGTAGGCTTCCTCTAATTATAAAGAAAGTGATTGCATCCTGATGAAACACTATGCACAAGTATAAATTTGTCATATCATCTGAAAGGAGTAATGTTTCCAAGGTAACTTGCTATTTAAATGCTAATAACATGATAACAGGAAAGATTTAAATATTGTCTTACAGGTATGCTAAGTATTTTGCATAAACAATTACTGACATATAGTTAAATGAGCTTTTACTTAGTAATTCTGTATCAAATTAGAAACATCAAGATTTCAAAGTAAAACACAAATTTGGTTAAGAGAGGTATTTTAATTACTTTTATAAGTAATAAAAAGTAGAATTTGTACATTTGTATTTCACCTTTTTGTATTTTTTTAAGCATATTACAATTGGAATAAAAGTTTTTTTTTTTTTTACATTATCTTCTTATATCAAAAGCAGAAAATAGCAGTATAAGATTTATTTAGAACAAACTATACTTTATTCCTCTTTGTCACTGTCAGAATATCAAAGATATACAAACAAATGCTTAAGTAATTTCTGTGTAATTCACCATACTTTCATTCAGTAAACATTATTTGATGGCAATACATAGCAAATAGTGATGAAGCTCTCTAGAACTGCCAGCTAATCAGAATTTGGAAGTTCAGATTTAAGTCATAAAATTTTGGGATCATTTTGTTTCTTAGCCCAGGATTAACTTCAGTATTCTTTTTCAATTGTTTGCTCCCCCAACCCATTTTAAATCCTTAGACAATTTATTTGAAATTTTGGTTTTAGCTACCATCTGTTTTAAGATCACTGTCCAATCTTCTAGTCTTACTTTCTCTAAAATTAGGTAATAAACATGATGAAATAAGCACAGTTCCTGAGGCACAATATGTTATTTCCCTCTTCTTATTCCCTCTACCAAAGGTATTCTCACTCTGAATCTTCAGCTTTGTTTAATTATTCAACACTAAACTATATTTTACCCCCTTAAGATTGTTTTGCATTTCAACACCAATCCAATAATTAAAATAGTTACAGCCCCATTTTCTCCCCAAAAGAGAGTCTATATAAACTTCTGTAAACTTGAACTTTAATACACATATCTACTAAGCAGGGATGAGGCAAAATTGTTCCCAGTATCTCTGAGAATTATTCTCTGATAATATTGCTGCTGAACAATAAGGAAATGAAATTCTACACAGAGGAATTAATGCAACCTTAGGAAGAACAGGTAAGTTATCAGAGATTTCCTATTGCTTCAAGATGACATATTTAGCAGCTTCTGGACACATCTTAATGTACCATTATCAAATGTTAAACTAGATATAAACTTCAATGAATAGTTAAACTTATGTTGAATGATGATCTTTTCAAGTGATATGATAACAAAGTTTGGGAGTACAAGAAATAATTTAAGTAATTTTGCTTAAAAGTCAGTCATGTGAGGATTTACAACTTGAGCTTGAAGCATGAATAATGATATCATACCAGGCATCTGAAGTGGATGATGGATAAATATTCTTGATTTGTTTTTTACAGGTGCTATATTAATGCATTCTCGTGGGAATTTTATGGGTTAAATATCACCAAGGCAGATGAAAACAAAACAAGTGTCATAAAAAGTAGGCAATTTCTCCAAGATCACACAGCTAGTAAGATCAAAATTTGAATGAAAATCAAAGTCTTTCTGACTCTCTAAAAGAAACCAGTGCTAAGCAAGCAGAGTTGAACATCTAAACTTTCTGTCTACTTTTGTTTTAGGTTTTATTATAGGGAAATCTTTCACCAGGGCCACAATAAACACCAGTCTCATGCCACTTGTTCAAGGGGACAACATAAGGAAAAAGTAGACAGACCAAGAAAGTAGATGTACTGTTATGATAACAGGTCCCCCTGTTCCAGAGATGTAATTGTTGTGTTTACCTCATCAAAACAAATGAAACGACTGATTCTTCATGGAGATCTCTCTTCCTACCTTGCCAAATTAGTTGTCAGACTTTACCTTTGTTCTCAAGTTTCATTAACCAGGAAAGTGTTTACACTGGGTGAGATGGCTGCTTTTCTTTCAGAATTGGGAGGCTATAATGTTGAATGCATTCTAAACTTATATAAAAATCAAGTAGAAAGTTTTCTGTTTGAATTTTACAGTTAGGAAAATTTTTCAGGTTATTTTAACATTCTTACTGTAAGAGATTTTCTTTAAATATTTCTGGATTTTTTATCAACCTTACATTACACAAAATTTGTTTCCAGCATATTCCTGAAATTACAATTTGCTGTTCTGCATATGAGGAACTCAGTTACTTGGTGCATATTCTTATTGAAGTTAAGACTGGACGATTGACCCCCGCGTGAGCCAGTTAATATTATAGAGAGCATATCCTTTGCCAGAGACAGCACTTCTGATTCTGCTTAACAGATAGCCTCAAGGAGGGCTAGATTAAAATAGTAGTTGATGAAGTTCCATCTACTATGGGAAAGACAACTCAAAGCATAAGTTACTTTGATAGTCAAAGTGTAGCAAAATATTCACAAAGAAGTGTTTATTACAATGTTACACAAAATGGGTAACATTTTCTATATGGCTGTAATCAAATGCATTATTTGACTTTCTTTAAATGAATCCAGAGTGAGAGTGAAAAGAATGTTTAAGGAGGTTCAATGAATTAGGTATATAATTCTATAAATGCTGAAGAGTAAGACAGTCTTGTTTTTCACCTGTCAGTTTGAATAAAAGAAGAGGCTTCACCTGGGACATTTTTTCTCTTTAAGGTTTCAAAATACTTTTAAGAGAAAGCTTTTAGGGTAATCACAGTATGAGATAACCTTTTTCACATAAATAAGATTTCCAATGAAACATATTTTCCTAATCAAATGGGCCCTATTCCAAATGCATCAGTAAATTCTTGCAATTCTGCACTTTTAAATCAGATATATTTTTTTGGCTCCAATATTCTCTTATATATTCAAGTAGTTTCAGTGAGTATTATTCTCACAGTTGCTGAAATGTATATATGGGAAAACTACTAGCCTTTCTAAACCTCACTTTTGCCTTTAGATTGTGATTAATAATTACTACCACAATTAGTTGCTCCCAGATTTAAGTAGGTAATATATGTGAAGTCATCTAACCCCATAGTAAGTGGTGAACATGTAACAAATATGATTTATCTGCTTATTTATATATAATATTAAACCCCTATAAAATTGTATAAATAGAAAAATACCATTATTATATTTAATTTCCTAATATGGATGGTTATGAGACAAAAGACCAATAACAAAATGATAGAATCACATTTTATCACAAAATATTTATTTTATTCAATAGTAAACTGTATAAATGAAAGAATGAATGAATTAGAGGATATATCCATATTATTTAATTTGTGTTTTATTATTTTAACAAGTTGAATAAATATTTTAAGTAATCTATTTTTCAGTATCTAAGAAAGTGCCTACTATCTTTTTGGACAGCTTATTTATTGAGAAAGTTTGTAATTTCACTTTCTTCTTTGCATGTATATTTCATTAAATTTTGTGAAGCACTAATTTAGTAATTTTTTTGATGAACTTTAATAGTAATAATGCTGTTTTCTAACTAAAAGAGAGAAGGTGAGAACATGAAAAGTTAAAACTCAAAGAATAGTAACTATTTGAAACATATAAGAATCAATATAATTATCCTTTGCACACAATTTATATGTTTTCTAAAATGAGTGAAATATTTAAGAAGAAAGAATATTTAATAAAAACACATATTGAAACTTTAAGGAATAAAGCACTATTTCTATATACATCACTAGATAACTATTTATAAATGACAAAGTAATTACTCTGTCCCCTTTACCCTTGGGCTAGCTAATTTGAGAATATCTGATAAATAGTATTGTATTATTTGCATATATATTACATTTTATATTACATTTTAAAATGACTTCTAAATCATTATTATTTATAGGAATGCTTACATACCTTTTGTAAGAAAGCAAAGACTGCTTAATTTCTTTTTAAATAAACTGAGTGAATGAGTGTTGGAATGTCTCAGCATGAATGGACGTGACATGTGTTAATATCCAAGTTATAGACCCAGATTCTGAACACTTTTGCTGATGATCTGTTACATATAATTATATCCCCTCATAGCCTTTCCAATATTATAGTACTTAAAACATTTAAAGTTTTAATGCAAATACTTTGAATTCCATTCTAAATGGTACAATTTTTAAGGAGCGAGATAGTTATTTATTCTTTGTATTCTCAATACCTACTCAACATCCTATACTTTTTAAATGTTGGATGAATGAGTAGACTGAATGAATAATTTAGAACCTGGAGACAATGTTATATATTACTACTTTGGAATGCCATAACAATTTTTTTTAAGAAAAAAATTCCAAAAAAAACAAAACCTGAAGCTTTTTTGCAGCTTTTTCTACTGACTTAACACATACTCTTCAGTGTTGATGTAGCAGTTTGATGCCCTGACTACAGAAAACTATTCTGTGAACTCCCTGCAAATTCACTTTTGAGGAACATTATACTGGAGAAATGACCAACACAGTAAACTCCCTAAATCAGTTCAATGACATTTTATAAGTATATTTCTGTATGTGTATTTCTGTGTATGCTTGCGAACTCAATAGCTTAAGTGTCTGTTGTTTTATTTCTCAGAGGAACAAGTATCAAATATCTAGCACACACTAAGCATTTAATCCCCTAAAGATGATGAGTAAGTTAAGACATCTGTGAAATGGAAAGACTTATAGTTAGAAGAGTGGAAACCTGTCTCCATAGAATAAGTTTAGCACATAAATATCTCGGTTACATTCTCCAGAATAGAAACTGGATTAAATTAAAAGAGTTGACATTTCGCAGAATGATTGTAAAATCACACATGTTAAGTCCAAAAAATAGCTACAAAATTACTTGATAGGGGAAAAAGTAGAAAGAATCCCATGTGAGAGACAGAGTTGAGAATTTTAATAAGCTCAGTATAAATAAAGTGAACAGTGGTTTTCCCAAATATCGATGCAATTATAGGAAACATTGATCTACATATGAAATACAGAGATAAAATATGTTTTTTGTATATTAGTTATTGTATATGTGATGTATTTCAGTTATTGAATAATTGGCATACAGAAAACAATATAATTTGATATTTTATCCTAATATATTTTATTTCCCTTCTTTGGTAAAATGATCTGGCGACTTGTATGATCTTGTTGCTTTTTTTCCTTCTCATTTTATAAAAATAAATTCCGTTATATTAGAAAGTAACAAATTCCTTTTTGTCTAGCTATTAAAATCATTATATATATATATATATATATATATATATATATATATATAGTGAATTTACAATTGTAGTTTCTCAAGAATGCATGTTTCACCTATCCAAAAATTACCTTTCCTTCAATACTTCATTGACTTTTTGAAACGTACATTCTATTTGATTCAGCTTGCCTATTTATTTATTTATTTTACATTTTGATATTTATTAACTAAAATGATTCAGAAAAGGGTTGGATCAAAGTATAGTGGTAAGGATTAAAATAAAAGTTGTTTTTAGTTTGATTGTTTTTTAGGTGACTGTAACCAGTCCAGAAAGCTGTTTTATCTCCTTAAACAGGACTCAAACCACATTATTTAAGTGTTAGATTTCAAAAGAAATTCTTTCTCTTCCCTTTTGTCTTTGTTTTTACCTGCAAGCTGGCTTTCCTAAGAACATGGATGGATTGTGGTGGCGTGGAGTGAAGTGGAGTGGGGAGGAGGGAAAAGTTAGATAAAACAGTTAAAAAAGAAAAAGGCAAAATCTTAAAAATGAAAACTACTGAGGAAAAAGGATCACTAATTGCCCAAGAAGCATTCACTGAGGTAATCCTCTAGTCCCTCCATAACCATTTCTAGAGAGGAATTTAGAGAGGCCAGCAAAGACAATGCATCCTTGGTTTTCTGGACACTTGGTTTGGATTGAGGAGTTTCTGGTTGGATGGATCTCTTCTTGATGTCTTTACTACTATTTAGAATCCTTTGATTCTCAATAAAGAATTGATTAGGGTGACTCAAAGAAAAACCTCAGTCAACCACATTATGTGTCATCTCAAAGAACTTCTGATAGGTTACCTAGTAATGTGTCCCTTTTACTAAATCGAAAATCTAGTTTATCCCTCCAGGAAAGATCTTATATGACTGCAACTTCTGCTTCAGCAGCCCTGGATCACTGTGATCAAGTGGGCACCCATAATAATCACCTTGGCTTGGTGGATTGGTTAGAATAAACTTTAAGCAACTGAAAAGTATATAGTCTGAACTTTTGTCTTCCTTTCAGAAGCTAATGGTTACTGTAAGAGTAGCCTTTATCAAGCTTGCCTGGATCCATCTCTTCTGTAATAAATTATTGCTTCCAGAAATGCAGTGCCTATTCCAATGTCAAATCAATGACCTCAGGAAGAGGACATGCTGTATTCGGCCTTCATGGCAAAGGAGATGATTTTCCTGCAAGGCTTTGTGTAACTGACATATCCAAGGTGGAAAGGATTTGGTAGAAAGCGAATTGATCTGATCTAAAGAAATTTTCCCAGCATTTCCCTGTGTGCTGGAATCTTGACCAGTGTAGGAATGACTGAAGTGTTTAAGCAGAGGCTCAAGTCTCTCATGGGACCGCACAGCCGGCAAGGATCTGGCTATAAATTGCTCTGGGCTCCAGTGCCTTTGCGGCAGCAGAAAGGCACCAGAGACATGTGGGGAGGAACTGAGCCATCTGGCCTCCAGGAAGGCTGGAGGGGCAGTCCTCCCTCAGACAGAGTGCTGTCAGAGACCCCTGTACCTCCACTGAGACCTCCCCAGTTCTAGCTTGTAGACTCAGGCAGTCACCACATCTTGATTCAGTTTTTGTCTTTAAAATATAATTCTCACTCTAGAACTTAGAACCTAGATAAAGTTACTTAATGGAATGCCTATAGATTTGGAAACCTCAAGTAGGCACTTTTCAAGTTTTGAACTTATTAATTTGTGTATTTGAAAAAAATTTAATCATCATTGAATGCTATGTTACCTTGCATAGTGATTATAAATGAAAACATGATTCAAGTTTTAATATGAACTTTGCATCCCTCTAGTAAAAATTAATATTTTTTTTCAAGAAAGTTTTTAAATCTTGCTTTTTTCCCCTGCATTTTACAAAGAATATGTTCTTTGTCTTAGTTATTTCCAGCTGCTACAGTGAAATGCCATTGACTGGGTGACTTATCAAGAACAGGAATTTTATCCCTCACAGTTCTGGAGACTGGTCTGCAAGATCAGGGTACCAGCATGGTTAGCTTCTGGTGACAGACAGCTCTCTTCTGTGTAGCAGACTGCCTACTTCTTGTATTCAGATGGTTGAAACTCTCTGCTCTCTTCCTATAAGGATGGTAATCCCATTCATAAAGGGTCCACCCTCATGTTCTAATTATATCCCTAAGACCCCACCTTCAAATACCATCATTTTAAGGATTACGGATTACATTTTAACATATAAATTTTGGATGGGTGCAGATATTCAGTCCATAACATTCTCCTCAGTACTAATCATATGAGAAATTTCAAATACAAAATTTTAATGTTCAACCATTTTAAATTACTCAATAACAAAAACAGATATATAGTCCCATTATCTTTGAAACTGTAATAATTTCAATATTAAAACTTGCTTGAAATGTCGCAAAAAGAATATTTGCTTTAAACATTTCTAAAATAAATTTGCATAAAGTATTACCTCTCCTAAACTCTGCATCAGAAAGCAGTTGAACAAGATAATTTTCTAAGTATGAAGAGGATATTGTCCTCTGTTAAGTATTCCATGTGATCCCATCTAAGCTGTGCAGCTGGATCATTCCCAAGCCCATTGGAAACAATGATAGCCTTGGCAGGCTTGTGACAGTTGGCATAATGAAGATTCCTGTTTCTAAAAAGTGCCCACATGGCTTAAGTCACAGTGTGTGGAGTTTCGCCAGATTCACTAGATGGTTTGGTGTGGGGAGGTGGATGAGAAGGAGAAAACAATAACAAAAACCACTGCCACTATCATTCATTTCATTGTATTTTGTTTTAATTTTGAGATTTTTTTTTTAACTCATGGATTTTTTAGAAGTGTGTCTCTCTTTTCCAAATATTTGGAAATTTTATTTTATTGATATCTAGTTGGATTCCATTGTGGTCAGAGATACCTTCTGTCTGATTTTAATTCTTTTACTTTTTTGTTTTGTTTTGTTGCTCAGTGTACGGTGCATCTTGTTATATGTCTATGGACACTTGAATATTATATACATCCTGATGTTTCTTTGTGGAGTGTTTTATAAATGTCAATTAGAACCTGTTGATAGATGGTGTTGTTGAATTCTATGCCCTTGAATCTGTAGGGTTTTGTATTACGCCAGTTTGGAAATGTTTTGAGCCATTATCTCTTCAAATATTTTTTTTTCCATAGCTGCCCACTTTCTCCTTTCTGTCAGGGGCTCAAAAGACATAAATAACACTTTTTTTTTTTACCCCAGATCCTGGAGTTTCTATTCATTTTTATTTTTTCAGTCTGTATTCAGATCAAGTAATTTCTGTTGTTTTGTCTTCAAATTCATTGATTCTTCTGTTCCTTTCACTTTGAAATTTATGTACTGAAATAATAGCCATTCATTCTTATTTTGATATATATTTAAATGACAAATATTTAAATTCTAAAGTACAGGAGACCAAACCTGTAGCAGGTCATGGTGGTGGTAGCTTTTCTAGAATCACTGAAGAATTCTGTTTGGGAGAAAAGCTGTGCAGTCTCATGAAATATCGTATAGTGTTATTCTTCACACTTTTATGCCCTACTGACCAACCTGGGAAATATTCTCATTCCTTATCATAGTAGAAATATTATATTAACAGGGATAATGGAAAATTAGTATTTTCAAGGTATGATATTTTAGCTCTGAATTTATTGAGAATATAATGGCACTGAAGTTAGACTTCACTTGGCATAAGTTAACTAAGAAAAACATGCATAAAGATATCAATGATATGTATTATGTCAACGTGGTTGTTCAGAACAATAATACAGATACACGCTCTTGGACATACAGACACACAATTACATTGCAGAGATTATTAAAGATAAATATCCCCACAGAACAATTTTGTTTTAGAAACAAAAACAAAGATGAAATGTTACATTTAAATTTGATGATCACTTTATGTTAGTTACCATACAATTCACAATGTAATATAATCTGTTAGTAGGTCAAATATTAGATCAAATGTGGAAAATATACATACATTCACCAGAGTAGTTTTCTTTCTAAATTTTATATAGCTATATTATTATCTAAAATAGTTAATGCATATTCCAAAGAAATTTAACTTTAAATGACAAACATTTGGAGACATATTCTTCATGAATTTTCTTTTATTTGCCTAGAATATATGATCAAAAGTACTTGAATTCAAATTTTCCAAATATCTTTTCTAAATAGCTGACATTTCAATTCAATTCACACTATTTTTAAAACTTGAAATTTTAAAAGATGCAGTTATTATATTCATTCAATGTGTGTGTTTTAGCTCTTATCATAGAATTGTGTATTTAAACACAAACCTTACAAAAGAACAAAACAGACAACAGGTGGAAAGAAGTTTTGGAAACTTAACACATTGACGTAGCAACTACTGTGCACAGTAGTTACCTGTAAATAGAAGAGCTGTTTTTCTTCCTTTTGCATATTGATTTACTATTAATAGACTGTGTATTTTGCATTTCATAAAAGTTGCCTGCAAAGTTTTTTGAATCATATATCGGATTTCACAAATTCAAAATATAATTTCAAGTTGATCGTTTTTAAATATGCTATACCGTTATTTGAACTCAGATGCCAGTGAATATCGTTTTGAAGGGAAGAGATCCCTTTGTTCTATTATACACAATGAAAAGAGAATTCTCTTAAGTGTTGTGGTTAGTTTCTATCAGTCTTCAGATTATGCCATTGCCGGGTTGTATTAAATTGTCAATCTGCAGATATAATGACCTTAGCACGTGAAGTTGAACGTATTCTAAGGCAAACCCCTTGCTTTTCCTATTTTACCACCTCACACAGAACTACAAACCATTATTATCCTTTATTAGAAAATGATCGAGTTGTTTTTGTTTCTTTTCTCTCTCTTTTTAAAATAAACATTCAAATGTCATGAATTTCAGAAAAAGTATCCTGAGAAATTACATACAAATAATTGAAACTTATCCATGTATGAAGATTTGATGAAAGAATTTAAATATTTATGTTCAGTTGTAGACTGCAAATGGTTGACAACTAATAATACTGTAATGGGTAATGATAAGGGTTCTACAATTTGAGACATGTGACTCTTATTTTAATATTCTAATGAGTAAAATTGTTCTGGTAATGATCAGTCAGGTCTAAAGTAGCAAAGTGGAGCAAGAGCTTTTAAGGTAGATTATGGGAATTTTTAGATTAAAAAACCCTTAAGTAAGCACTCATAAAACTTGCCCTATTGTCACTCTAACTCAAAACACTTTCTGCCTAATTATCCAGGAGGAAAAATCACATTAATGTAGTAACTGTTTTTAATTCTCTATTTGTTTATTTTATAAACACTTTCAAATTTTGAAATTAAACAGTTTATTGTGAGTCTTTTTCATGTGTTCAGGATATTTATGAAGTCATTAAACATGCCAAAAAAGATAACTCTTTAAACCGGGTAACAAAAGAAGCTAATGACAATAAAAAAAGAAAATTAAGTTTAGAAAGCTAATTACAAAGGGATCAGAACTGTATAAATCACAAAAGACTATGACATTGAATTCTGTAAGTATAAATCTATGGAAAGATTTTTAAAATAGCTGATCGTAGAACTATAAATTACTCTGATTATATACCTTGCTTTTCTTTTTATAAATATATTCAACAGATATATTTTTTACAAATTTTGGTTTAATAGAAACAACCTGTTTTTCTTTTTTTAGAAAAGCTTTATCTAAAGCATTTATGAATATCAGTTATCAACTGTCTCTACTAATATTGTCCTTATCAGTTTCAAAGGTTATTTTTTATGCCAGCAAACAATTGCCATCAACAATACCTTTTGTGAAAACTGTAGCAAAATGTATCCAAACACTTTCTTTTGTCTATACTGCTTCAGCTTAGAAGAATTTTATTCTTTCAGGAAAGATCTCTTTTAAAAGTATTTATTTACCTTTTGTCCAAAATACAGTTTTTATAGTTCTTCACGGGCCCACTGCCTTTTAATACCTTTGAAAAAGAAAACAACAACAACAACAACAAAACAATTATTTCACCTCCCTAGCCTCTCATTCATCATATTTTCACAAACCTTACTTCCTTATTATGGCTGAATTCTGATTTCATATTTCACAATGGGCTATTTAAAAATGAATTATCTGTGGATAATTTTATTTTATTTTTTTGCATTATTTTTGCAAGAGGTTCAACCAAGCAACCCTTGCTTGTTATCTGCTGTTCCAAGTCATTATCAGTCAAATGCTTTTTAAAAGTCATAATTATCTGGGATTATTAAACATTTTACTTTTTTGATGCTCCATTAATGATGTTAGAAATTTCATATATTACATAGTATGTTCAGTCCTTTAGAAAGATGTTGAAAATATGTCCAAAAAACTCATTATGTCTAATCAAATACCTGGCCCTCCTAAATATATCTGATAATGACAAATTAGTGCCTACAGAGAGACAGCCATATGTATAAGACAAAGTTCCTGTTTATCTACTTTTGTTTTGTAACAGCTTTATTGAGATATAATATTTATATATACCATAATATTCAGTCACTTAATTTGTACAACCAGATGTTTTTTACTATAATCACAGTGTTGTGCAATAATTACTAATCAATTTTGGAACATATTCCTCACCCCAAAAATAAATTACATATTTTTTAGCTTTCCCTCCCAATCACCACCCCTTCCAGTGCCAGGTAACTACTCATCTATTTTCTATCTGTATAGATTTGCCTATTCTGGAATTTCATGTAAATGGAACCATATAATATGTCATCATTTCATTTAATATTTTCAAAGTTCATTCATTTAGAAGTATGTGTCATTACTTCATTCATTTTTTGACTAATATTTCATTGTGTGGACATACTACATTTTATTCATCCATTCATCAGTTGAGGGTCATTTGATTGTATCCAATCTTGCTACTATAAATAATGTTGCTATGAACATTCATATATGTTTTTTTGTGCACATATATTTTGTTTTTTCTCAGGTATATACTTAGGAGTGGAATTACTAGATCAAATGGTAGCTCTATATTTAGTATTTTGACTTATTGTCAGACTGTTTTCCAAAGTGTCTAAACCTTTTTAAAGTTATCACCTGGAATATATGATGATTCTGATTTTTCCACATGCTTGTTCAAACTTGTTAGTATCTGTCTTTTTTATAATGGCTATATTAATGGTTATGAAGTGATATCTTGTTATGGTTTGATTTGTATTTCTCTGATGACTAATAATGTTGGGCATCTTTTCATGCGCTCAGTGCCATTTGTACATCTCTTTGTAAAAACAATCAGTTCTTTTGCCCATTTTTTAAAATTGAGTTATTTGTCTCATTATTGAGTTGTAAGTGTTCATTATATATGCTAGATACAAGTCCTTGCGATTTGAGAATATTTTTCCCATTTCATGTGCTGTCATTTTTACTTCTATATTTGTTATTTTTCCAATTATAAATGACATACAATATTATATTAATTTCAAGTGTACATCACATTGATTAGACACTTATATAAATTATGATGTGATCACCCCAATAAATCCAGTACCCATCTGATCCCATACATAGTTATTATAATACTACTGATTATATTCCCCATGCTGTACTCTATATCTCCATGACTATCTTGTAACTACCAATATGTACCTCTTAATCTCCTCCCCTTTCAACCTGGCCCTTCACCCCCAAATCTGAAAACCTTCAAAATGCTCTCTGTATCAATGAGCTTGCTTCTGTTGTTTGTTTATCCTGTTCTCTAGATTCCACATATAACATTGTCTTTCTCTGCTGACTTACTCCACTTAGCACAATACCCTCTAGATCAATCCATGTTGTTGCAGATGGCAAGATTTCATTCTTTTTAAGGCTGAGTAATATTGTGTTGTATATATGTACCACCTCTTCTTTATCCATTCATTTATTGATGGATACCAGGTGGCCTCTATATCTTGGCTATAGTAAATAATACTTCAATGAACATATGGATTCTCTGGGCTGTGTCAGAGGCAAGGGAATCAAATGTGTCAGACTATCACTGCTCTTGCCAAATTTTAGCAGATTGTCATAAATGTTTCTTCACTTGCTATATGCCTATGGAACCATTTCTAGAGACTTTAAATGATTTTTCCCTCCATTTAATCAGCTCATCTGGGAATTCAGCTCCACAGAGCCCCTCACACTGCTATTGAGTATTGGAACTCACATGTACCTACTTTTGCCTCTGTGATAATGATGATTATGGTAATAATAATTATTATATATAGAATGTATAAAATATATTGTATATTATATAATAATTATTATTATATACATATGTTTTCCAAATAATTAGATATTTGATAAAACATTTATTTGCAGTTTCTCTATGGCTGAGGTAAGCCATGTTTTTTCAATAAACTGGAAGTATCCGTGACATTGCATTATTTCACCTTCCATGCGTATGTGTGTGTCTATGTGTTTGGGTTTCTCTTCTCCACAAATGCAGAGTTTGTTGAGGGCATGATTGTTCTTATTCATTTTTGTATTGTCTGACACATATCATATTATAACCCACACTGTCAGCTTTAATATGCTAGTTAGTTGATTATTTATAGGTGACACCTGTCTTGCTAGATGTTTGAAAATATAAACAGAATTTGGTTTTGTGTAACCACAGATTATTGCACTTCAACACAATGTAAAATAATTTGGGTGGGAAGTCAAGTGTCTTTTGGTTTATTGTGAGTTGAAGGTACACAGAACTTACTATATGCCTTAAAATACCCTCATCTATTTTTCCTGAATCAAGTTCAATACAACAATCTTGGTAGTTGAATCATAACTGGAGCTGAAGTGAAATATAAATACATTTTAAAATTTTCAAAAGTTCCAAAGGAACACTGAACTCCATGGACAGCTTTGTAATAAGAGTGTTCTTTGGTTAAAACAAAACAAAACAAAACAAACAAACAAACAAACAAATTCACTAGGTGGCTGAGGAAATAGGTTGCTTAACTATCAAAACCGTGGTAAATTGATATAATTCTCAATACAATAGCTTAATTTTTAGAAAGGTATTCTTTAATTGAAAGCTAGTCTCTTGGAGTCATTTATTTTCTTATATTTATTTATTTGTTTGTTTGTTTGTTTATTTTCAGGCACGGCAACCCTTGTTTGACCTCACAAATTGCAAGGACCTTGTCAGTTTACAACCCCTTATTTTTTTACTTTTTTATGCCTACAGTACCTGGTCTTCCTGGGTGGTCTCCCATCCAAGTACTAACCGGGCTCGACCCTGCTTAGCTTCTGAGATCAGATGAGAGCGGGCTTGTTCAGGGTGGCATGGCCGTAGACCTGGAGTCAACATTTAATAAATTGCATAAAATGGCAATAATGTAACTGGAAAACTAAACTGTAACTAGTAGACCTAACGAAAAATTGTTCCAAGCTGTATAGTTAAATTTATTACCCAAGACAGAATTTTAGTAGAACACAGGAATAACCAGCACAATGCTTATTTAACAAATGCTTATCTGAATGCATGTACTTGGTCCAGGTTATAAATGCATTAAAAAAAATGGCTCATACTTTTTTCCTTTTTGTGAAAATCTGAGAATAGTTGGTGGTTTGATATTCTCAAAATATGTTACTTGTCCTAGAAAATTTACAAGCTATTCATGGGTTAATAATGTGAGTATCTTTATTTTAGTATAAAAATGGGGACAAGTCCCAGGTGGGAAATTTTAATTAAAGAAATCTATCAGAATAATTGATTTTTTTTTTGTTTTTATATATACATAAGAATAAGTTTAAATATTTAAGGATACTATTTAAATAATTGTACAGCATTTTGATGTCCAAAGTTATTATTCAATTGCTTTGTAATTATTTAGAAATTTCATTATTACATCATTGTGAGTGAAAAATAACTCTGTCTTGTAAACTATATACTGTATAATATTCTTGTATTTAAATCACAGATAAAATATGAAGATATTTTAAAATTTCATTTTTTAAATTTAAACTTACATATAAAAACAAATATTTCTTTTACGATATGTGTGTGTGTATTCAAATGTGCCTCTGTATAAAGAATTATTATGAAATTGAAAATAAAAAGTTAAAAGCATATAAACCTAAAACCCAGCTATGAAACACATACTAAGAAAGTCATACATTGATTTTTCATCTTAATGAACCATCATCCTTGCCTTTAAATTATCATAGAATTAAGTATGCCTATATTAGAATAGTTTTTCTCCTTCAAATTAATTTAGAATATAGGAAAAATATGTCAGTATTCAGGATACTTCTGCAGGCCTGTATTGTGCATATTGGAAAACTTCAGTTAAATAACTTAAGGATCATGTATCTAAAAAATTCCTCTACATGTTTCTAAAAAAGTGGAATTAGAGCTTAACTTCTCTTACTGTGCTTGAATGAAAGAATAGACTAAATGGTGCTTTATTCTTTGGATGTTTCTTTTAGATGAAAATAAGCATAAAGAAAAATAAGATTTTAATGTAAGTCACAGACAAGCAAATAAAAACAGTCTACTTCTAGAAAAAAATTTCATACTCAAATTCTCAAAATACACAATCTCCTTCCAAGACTTTAGTGAGATAACATTCTAGTACCCAATGCAATCTCAATTTACATCTGTTGTCCCAACATTATTACTAAATCTTCCCCTTTTTTTATTATTAAAAATATCCTGATTTGGACAACCTTATATAGTTACTTAACCATTGATTTACTGGAAATTCTGACATTCTATTAATTAGCTGTTCTTTTAGGTTAGATACTAAGATCTTTTTTTTTTCAAAATATTCCTGTTAGGGTCAAAATATTGATCCACTTCATTAACTACTATCAATTAGTAGTTATTGTTTTTTTATTATCTTATCCAGTTTACTTTAAAAAACATGAAGATATTCTAATTTTAAAACTGTGTATTTGTGCCATAATTTGAAATAGCCTTGGTAAGGTAAAATTGAAATACAGTAAAATTAATTCATTTTGGGAGAACAATTTGATGAATATAGCTGATTGTGAACAGTGTCATAACCGCCACCACTGCAAAATACAAAACAATTTCATCTACGGAATATCCCTGTGGATGAAACAATTTCATCTACAATCCAGCCTCTGATTTCCAGCTACAGGCAAACACTGCTGTGTTTCCTATAACTATAGTTCTTCCTTTTCTAGCATTTCATATAAATGCTTGACTTCTTTCCTTTGGCTTTGTTTTGAGACTAATCCATGTTGTTGTTTGTATGACTGTTGTGTTCATTTTTATTCATGAATAATTGTAATTTTTTTCTCCGTTAGTTGATGGACATTTGAGTCACTTTTTATTTTTGACTAACTTAATGAAGTTATGTAGACACGTGTTTTCATTCATTTTGAGTCAATACAGAGATGGAATTGCTGAATCACATGGTAAGTGTATATTCCTGTTTTGAGATACTGGCCCACTGCTCCCACAATGGATGGGAGATAAACTTGCTTCACAACCTCAACAGCACTTGGTATTGCCAGGCATTTTAACTTCAGTCATATTGGTGGGCATGTAGCGCAGCTGCCTTGCATTTAACTGATGACGAGAACTGTTGAGACTCTTTGCATCTGCTTATTTATAATTTATTTTCATTTGTGAAGTCTGTGTTCAAGTATTTGCCAATTTTTACTGAATATTTTGTCACCTTATTAATGAATTTTAAAAGTTCTTTATATATTCCAAATGCAGCCCTTTGATATGTTTTATAATAACTTTTCCTAATATTAGGAGTGCTTTTTCATTTTCTTAAATTTTTCTTTTGAAGAGGAAATCTTTATAACTTTTATGAAATTGTTTTTATAGATAATTTTATAGATTATTGTTTTTGTGTTCAATGAAACAAAACTTTGCCTGGCCCAAAGTCACCAAGATTTTTACCCATTATTTTATTAAAATTAACAAATTTAGCTCTTTTGTCTAGGTCTATAATACATTTATTATTAATTTTTATATATCATGTAGATTAAAAATTCAAGTGCATGTATTTCTATAAAAATGTCTAGTTTACATAGCACTATATTTTGGAAAATTCTATCTTTTCCTCATTGAATTACTGTGGAACTTGTCTTGAAATTCAGTTGCTAATATGAATTTGGGATTATTTATGGACTCTATTCTGTTCTCAATGATCTGTATATCTAATATTTATTTTTATATTAAAACACAACCTTTTTAAAGTTATTACCACAAGACCAGGAAGTTTAAGACCTCCAGAGTTGTTCATTTTCACCATTTTTTTCCCTGACCATACAACGTCCTTTGTCTTCTCATAAAAGTTTCAAAATGTTTTTTTTTTTTTAATAAAACTCTCTAGGATTGTGATTTAAATTGCATAAATTTGGAAATCCATTTATGAAATATTTTAATCTTAAAAAAATATTGAATCTTGAACATGGAAAATTTCTTCATTTAGTTAGATTTTAATTAATTTTCCTTTGCAGTATTTGTGATTTTCACATATAGATATTTCTTGTATCTTTTAAAATTTATTTCTAAGTTTATTTTATACTTTAATATCTTTTAAAAATTTTTATTGAAGTATAATTAGCATACTATGAAATGTACCCTAGTAAATGTACAATTCAATGATACTTGTAAATTTATGTTTTGCAGCTGCCATCATACTCTAGTTGTAGAACGTTTCCATCACTCAAGATACTTCTCTTGTATCTACATTTATTTCCTATTCTCATCTTCTATTTCTAGGTAACCACTGATCTGCTTTCTGTCTCTATAAATTTCCTTTTCTAGACATTTTCTGTAAAAAGAATCATACAATATGTATTTTTTATATCTGACTTCCTTCACTTAGCATAATTTTTGAGATTCATCCATGTTATACAACAGTATTTCATTGCTTCTAAATCCTAAATAATATTTAATTACTTTACATTTTGTTTATCCATTGAATAGTGGGGACATATTCAAATTGTTCCCCAGTTTAGGGCTATTATGAATGTACTATGCACACATGTAAACATGTACATTTTAATTTTCCTTGGATAGATTCCTGAGCTCAAATGCTGAATGATGTGATTAATTTATGTTTAACTTTTAAAGAAATTGCCAAATTCTTTTCAAATTGGCTACCCCATTTATATTTTCACTACCAATATATGATTTCACTTTCCCTACTATCTTGCCAATACTCTTGTCTGTATTTTCTCTGTATTAAAATCTATTCTAGTATATGTGAAGTAGTACTTTATTGTGAATTTAATTTATGTTTCTCTAATAACTAATGAAATTTAACATATTGTATTTATCTTACTGACATGTGTATTTAAATTTTTTTCTCTATATACATTTTGGTTATTAATTGAGTTTGAGTTGCAAGAGTTTTTTGTAAACTCATATTTTGTACTTTATAAAGTATGTTATTTTCAATATTTTCTCCTAGTATGTAGCTTAAGTTTTATTTTTTTATTAATGGCACCATTTGAAGCAGACATTTTTAAATTTTGATGAAAATTCAAATTAAATTACATATATATTTTTTGATGGTTTACTTTTGATAATGCATCTAAAATGTTTTGCCCAAATTGAGCTCCTGTGTTTTCTCCTAGAAGTTTTACATTTTAGCTTTAACAGTTATAATAAAATTCATTTTGAGCTAACTTTTATGTATAGAGTGATAGGTGTCTAAGTTAATTATTATGCAAGTGAATATCCAATATTTCCAGAATTATTTTTTGAAAATATTATCCTTTCCCCATTTTGTCTTTACACCTGTATCAAAAATCTTTATTTGAAGACAATTCTCTTTCATTTAAAATATGTTCCTCTTTGGTTCCAATACCATACTGTCATGATTACTATAGCTTTAAAGTTTGTTTTGTTTTGTGTAGTATAAATCCTCTCACTCTGTACTACTTTTTCAATATTGTTTTTACTATTTCAGATCATTGAATTTCAGTAAACATTTTAGCATACGTTTTTTTTTTTTTTTTTTTAATATCTACAAAAAATCCTTGGGGATTTTGTTTGAAATTTTAATCAAATTTGGAAAGAATTATCATCTTGATAATATTGAGCCTTTTGATACAGGAACATGAAACAGCTTTTTATTTATATCTTCTTTAATTTCTCTCAATAAAGTGTTCTAATTTTCATTACACAAGAATTTCATTTCTATTGTTAAATTTATCCTTGAGAATTACATTTTTGATGGTATTTTAAATCAGATTGCTTTTAAATTTTTATTTTTATATTGTTTGTTGTGACTATATTGAAATATAACTGATTTTTATACATTAATTTAACATCCTGAAACCTTGCTATATTCAGTTATTAGTACTATCAGTTGTATTGCAATTTCTTCTGGGTTTTCTACATATAAAATACTATTACCTGAAAACAAAGATAACTTTACTGCTTTCTGATATGGATACTTTTTATTTATTTCTATTATCATATCAAATTTGTAGTCATAGAGTTGTTCATAGCATTTCTTTTTTATCCATTTAATTTCCATTAGTTCTGTAGTGATATCCTTTCTTTAACTTCTGATATTATTGTGTTATTTTTTTATATTTCATAGTTAGCCTGGCTGGAGGCTTATTAATTTTATTAATCTTTTCAAAGATCCTGCCTTTAGTTATGTTGATTTCTGTTTTTCAACTTTGTGATTTCTGCATGAATTCTTATTATTTCTCTTCTGTTTACTTTGGATTTAATTTACACTTTTTAGTTTCCTAAGGTGGAAACTTAGATTATTGATTTTAGATATTTCTTCTTTTCTAGCATATTCATTCATTGCTATAAATTTCCCAATTAACATTGCTTTTCCTGCATTCCACAAATTTTTGAGTTGTGTTTATATTTTTATTTAAAACATATTTTAATTTCTCATGAGTTTTTAGATTAATTCCACTGTGTTCTGAAAGCAGACATTGTGTGATTTCTATTTTTTTAGTTTTTAAAAGTATATTTTATGACCCAGAATGTGGTCTTATCTTAGTGGATATTCCATGTGAGTTTGAGAAGAATGCGTATTTCTGGTGTTGTTGGATGAAGTAGTTACAGACACCACTTGTATTGATGAGTTGATTGATAGTTTTTGAGTTCAAGTATGTCCTCACTGATTTTCTACCTGTCGGATCTGTCCATTTCTGATAGAGAAGTGTTGATGTCCTCAATTATGATAGTGGATTCATTTATTTCTTTTTGCAGTTCTATTAGTTTTTTCGCTCACATATTTTGATGCTCTATTGTTAGGCACATATACTTTAAGGATTGTTTTGTCTTCTTAGAAAAAAAACAATATTGGAAAATAAGTGGGTTAAAAATATTTTTAAAACCTTATATTTACCTTTTGATGGTATTAATGTTAGTAACCGAAATCTCACCCCGAGGAGAATTAACTTAGCCAACACTGTAGAGTAGCTAAAGTAAATAAGGCAATTCCCAAATTGTGGTTTTCAGAAGCCTATTTTGAGGAGATATATATGTTAAAAAGAAAAGGTACTTTATAGGAAAAGTGTTTCTACTGGCAACTGTGGTCAGGAAACACAAATACTCCATCCTTTTGTCACTCAATGCCTTCTTCCTTAAATCATGCTGCATAGTAAAAGTTCTAAGAAGTCCTATAGTAATAAAGAGTATATAACTGTCAATTGTATCTCACTAAAACTGGGGGAAGAAAGAATATACAACTCTATTCAATAGATTGCCACATCACAAAATGCTTATAGATACTTACTTTTTAAGCAAAATTCTTACATCTCAAGGAATTCAGGTGTATGATTCAACATATAAATATACTAATGAACATATAAATTTTTAATTAGCTAGCTTACATGTGGGTTATTATTCAAATTCACTTGCTGTAAAGTGTTTTAAATCTGTATTTATTAATATTATTCTGAATGTTCACATAAGTTGCTAGAGTAGGGTAGATTATTGTTTTTATTTACAACAAACATTACCAATGCATACCCATGACATGATGCAATAGGAGACAGATGTCATATAACACATATGGAGTCTGCATTGCCAGTGAAGAGCCCTGAATAAAATGAATTGGGCACTTATTTATATCCTGTATGACTTCCATTCAGAAAGAGTCTCCTTGGAAATACAATAGGAAAGATCCTAACTTCTTACTCTAATTCCATGGAATATGAATAAATCTCTTCAGTGGGAAGATAAATAAATTCATTGTCTCCAGATTTACAACCCTGAATGTCTTCAAGTTCCCAGGTTTCAGCCTATCTTGAAATGTAAATATACACCTCAGGAGGTAAATCTCTCTGGAGCATTCTCTCTCTAATTAGTTATGAATTACCTTTCAAAATATGTTTTGTTTTGTTTTTTACTTAGACTTCAATTTTCATTAAAAATTTGTTCACAATGTCCTAACTGTACATAAACAAACTATCTTCCCTACAGTGTCACACCCACAATGTAGTAATTAAAGCAAATGCAATTCAAATAAAAATTATGCTTTTCTTTCAATATAAGCAATAATCAAATAGTAATTTAGTCCGTGTTGGTAACTCAGTATAATTTATTTTGTTGTTTTCTTAGTCCTTATGAGTATAAGAGAGTGTAATGGGAACAATGATTATACATACACAATATCAAAATATATTGCTGAGAATAATATTTGATAATCCTCCCTACTAAAAAATATACCTTGGAGTTAATATTGACCCTTGTCAAATGTATGGAAGTATTTGAAACCTACTTTTAGAGGTTAGAGGAAAGCAATATTTAATCTTAAAAGTAGACCAAAGAATCTTTATAAAATTATTTAAACTTTAAAAAACCTAATTAAAAATAGTGTATTCTCCCACATGTACAACATTGCATGGCATAAGTTCAGCTGATGAAAAGTCAGACAAGTCCCATCAAATTATTTAAACAGTCAAATATATAATGATAGTATATCCTTTATGTGGTATGATGTGAAATGAGGTTATTTTCTGTGTGTATGGAGCTGTGTATTACATAGATGGCTATCAGAAGTTGATCTCAAGTTTAAATATATCATTGATTCTTGCATAATGGTACAGTGAGTAATGAAATATACACCCAGTCCTCATCCCACAGCAAGCACCCTGAGATCTACTCTATGATTCATCCCCAGAGGTACTACTGTCTTGCACTGGGTGTTTATCATTCCCATTTGTTTCTTTAAAATTTTATTACAGATATATGTATTTCAAAGCAATATGTAGTTTTGTATATTTAACTGTAAATAAATTGAATTATACTACAGTTTCTGTAACTTGCTTCTTTTTGCTAATCCTTTTTATTGTAAGTCTTTGCCGTAGTTTATCTTTTCTGTAGCTGGACATTTAAATTGTCTCAATGGAAAAACAAGTAGCACTATGTTGCTATAAGCATTCTTTTGCATGCCTCTTTGTATAGATTGTTTCTGCTGAATCTCCCTTTAGGACTTTGATACCTTATGTGTTTAATTTAAGTATCTTTGAATGTTTTCTGTCCAGCCTTCTTGAAAATGTGTCTATGTGAATTCTCGGATACCTAAGGATGATGGTCCCTCCTCTAAGGGAAGGGATGCTTTGCATGTGTTTCTGTTAAGTGCCTGAAAACAATGCCAGGTCTAAAACACTTTGAGGTAAAGTTATTATTCACTTGATGTTATTCAGACCTCTCACATGAGATGAATTTGATTTGAAATTTGCCCGAGAACACATTATTTTCCACCACACAAATTCAACTTTATAATAGCATCTTGGACTGAAGGGATTTATTAACCTCTATATTCCCCTACTCTAAATTGTGTCCCTTGAAGGTAGAACTATTGTGGAAAGGGCTCCTTAGTAGACTTTCCAGTTTTTTTTGTTGTTGTTGTTTTTGTCGATCTCATTCTAACAAACTATCAAAAACAAAGTTCCACTGTGACAAAATAGGAAATGCTTTCAGGAAAAAAATAGAGAATTTGGAATTCTGCTTATCTAATGATTCCTTTGAACCTAAATTTTCATCCTGTTTGGTCACTTTTTTCATTGTTTTAAGATTTTTTTTAAAAAAGAGTTCTAACTTTCTAGCAATCTGAGATTGCTCAAGATCACCTACAGTAGTAAAGGCAGTGCATCTGATATGATCATTCTAAATATAAAGTGGTCATTTTGCATTAACTTAAAACATTTTCATATCTCTGCAGTAGACTATATTAAGCCTAGATTCCTTGGTGGCATAGTCACTGCCAAATTTGTTGACAGCTTTTTGTTATTTAACCATTTAACCATTTTGATCAGAGTTATTTCTTATTTCTCTCTCTGTCTCTCTCTGTCTCTCTCTGTCTTTCTCTGTCTCTCTCTCTTTCTGTCTCTCTGTCTCTCTGTCTCTCTCTCTCTCTGACACACACACACACACACACACACACACACACACACACACACACGAACTCTGTAGCTTTCTTCCCTGGTCTGTGTTTATTTACATGCATTACAATTATTGATATGTTTATTTTGAATCATCTCTTTACTACTTTCTATTTATCCTTTTTGTCTTCTGTAATATTAACAATATTGAATGTAAGTCAGTATATTTACCCTTTTCCAAAATATTATGGCTTTAGGATACTGTAATTCCAATCACCACCTTCGAATTTACTCTGGTTTTGTGCAAGTCTATATTTGTGATCTTCCAAATTAGATACAATTGTTGTACATAACCAATGTTTATTTACATTTAATTAGATATTTCTCATTTTTCTTGTTCATTATGCCTTCTTGCATCTCAAGACTTAGAGTTCGTTGTCTTTCTTTCTGAAGCAATTCCTTCAGTGAGGGAATCGCTTTTATTTATTTGAAAAACTTTATTTTATCCCATTTGTAAAAGATTATTTAATTATATATGAAGCCTTTGCCATAATTATAATCTCAAAACAATTCTAAGATATTATTCTATTGTGTTTGACATCCAAGATTGATATTAAGAATCAACTGTTGGCTAAATTGTAATTTGATACATGTAAATTTACTTTTTTTCTCTCAGCGTGCTCTTTGTTGTTTTTCAGTTTTAATATGGTGTGTCTAAGTGTGGATTTCTTAGAACATTCTTCTTGGAATTTGTTGGGCTTTCAGTATCTGATGATTTTGTCTTTTTTTTTTTTTCAAATCTGAAATATACTCGTTTTTACCTTTCCTAAAATTGTCTTTCTTTTATTTTTCTATCCTCTCCTGAATCGTTGATTAGAAATATACTTTTCTTTTTTTCTTTTTCCATTGTACTTATCTTTCATTATTATAATTATCTACTTATCTGCCCTTGTCAAGCAAAAACATTACATTTGAAGTTGGAGTATATAGATACTTATTTTTATATCTTCAAGTACCTTACATTAGAGTCCAAATATTCTAATCTGACTTTGAAAAATGTGCATAATAAGTCCGTAACCAGGGTAAGTAGGCACAGACTTTAGAAGTTACTTGGAAGTAGTATAGATTTTACTTAAGATCTTCACTTTTTGTTTCTGTATAATTATATTTGGTTTATATTGACATCTTTTTATTTTTTTAGCATCTTTTTTCTTGATGAACAAGTTTGGATTTCTTCCTAATTTTTATATTGAATCACTGAAAATAAACATCTTCTGACATTTATCACAAGGCCCCATTCACAAGCGCCGTGAGTAAGAGATGGCTTACTTCCTGAGCTCTCTCCCCTGTTCTTTAGATATCTACATAAGGAAAAGAAAATTAGAATAAACCAATTAGAGAGGCACAAAGTATTAAATATATAATTGTTAAATAAATGGATAAATAAGTAGATATAATAAACCAAATATATGAAGAACAAAACTTTTACTAAGTTGCAGAAGATAATGCTATCCATATTTCAGGTAAGGCTCTTCCATTAGAGGTATATACAGGTCTGTTCTTATATATGCACCCATACATACTCACACATCTACATGGAAACACACACATAAATATAGAGATAGAAAGATTCCCATCTCCAATACCACCTTTGTTTACCACAATTTTTATGTTCTATAAGTACAAATAGAGTTGGTGTTCCAGTTTGTGTAATGATTTTTACACCATAATTTTCACAAATAAGTCATGTGCAAAGGATGGATGATAGAACATGTCTAAAGTGTTGCTGTCTCTGACCTGGGATGTATGAAACTGAACTAGTAAAAGCTAAAAGGAGTTCTTAAAACAATATTTGACATAACACTGCTAATTTTTATTGAAAGACAAGTAGAAGTCTTCCATGAAATATTTACTGTAGTTTTAATTAATTTATGCCACTGAAATTAGAGCTAAATTACACCTTATTATGGACTCTGCAAAAAATTATGTCATAGGCAAAAGGCACAGTCCATGTATATTCATTTCTTTGTACTTAAGGTTCCAAAAATAACTTTGGTGGGAATATTATGCATGTGAGGATCTCATTGTTTGCACTGTAGGACATTGTAATCAGTGGTCCTAGTTTACTGGGGTTGCTGTAATTTTTGAGACTAGGGAAAAGCCAAAATTATAGTACTGGAAGCATATCATTTGATTAGTAAATGTATGCTAAAATAACAAGGATGATGTCCCATTTCACTATGTTAAAACACAAGGTTTTAGTAATATGGATTTATTTTAGGAGTTATAGGTTAACCAATAGTAGTTATATATCAGATTATACTATCAACTAAAATAAATGTATCATTATGATGATACTGATGAAAAATGTATCAAAATGTATTTTCAAATATTGCTTATGATTCGATAATGTATTATTCGGTTCTCAACTTGTACAATTTAATATAATAAAGAAAATGATACCTTTATTGAACATCAAGCACATTTCCAGTGCTTTGGATTGTCATTCTAAACCTAAACAATCATTCATGTCAATGTAATTTCAGCTGGAGAAGGATAATAATGCTGTCTTCAATGTGAACTGGAGTACAATGTATTGCTTCAAAATGATTGAGCCCATAAAGTCCCACTTTTAACATGTAGTATTTACACAGACTACCTTTTCAGCAGTGGAATATAAACAGTTTATAGAACCTAAGAAGTATTTTCAGGCTAAGTATAATTTTTTTTTCTATTTATACCCTAAATACATCCTCTCTTGATATTCTTTTTTGTAGTACAAACTTCTAACAACTTCTTTTTAGACTTTCTTCTATGATAGTGATAGCTAGGTCATTAATTTCTCAGTCTTTGCTGTTTACTCCATTTGTAGATGACTTTTCTCAGCATAATATAATCAATCCAATGAGAATTCATCCTTTTCTGTGGGGCCTGTGTAGTTCAGTCTCAGCCAGCTGCATGTTCCATTAGGGGGTTCTGTTCTAGGCTCATCTCTCCATAATACTTAAGCATTAAAGCTTTCTCCTTATTATGTTATATATTGCACCCAATTCCTCCCATAAAGTTATTTATTTACTATATTTTATTTTTAATTATTAATTTTCTCAATAAAATATACTTTCTTTCTGAGCAGTATTATCAAAGAGAAAACATATTCTTTCCAGATGCTATATTTAATTTAGGTTTCTGGTCTTGAGCAGTTCACTAATTCTCTTTTGTTTAAGTTTACTTAACTTTAAACCGAATGATTCAGGTGAGAATCTTTCAAGAGTGGCACTAATCAAACCTAGAGGCACCGTTCAGGACTCCTCACTTGGACAGTTAAGGGTCTGGAGTTAGAGCTCCTAATGATTAATATTCCCCTTTCAAAAATTTTATTGATTAGATGTTACTACAGCTCTCAGACATATTGAATTTGCATATTTAGGCATTTACAAAATTTGCTAACCAACAAATTTTATTCTTATGATATACTGAAGAGACAAACCAACAAGAGATCATGGAATACTGAAAACACACACACACACACACACACACACACACACACACAACTGGCTTTACTAGGGACTTAACTCTGAAAAACATATTCAAAATAGATTTTATATATTTAACATGCAACACTTTTGAGTGATATCATAAACATTACAGAAACAATAAGAAAAAATATATTACCTTTCAACATGCTGTTCTCAAATTGTATAACAAGAAAACACTGTATTACATTACTATTTGAAGTATTGCCATAAAAGTTAGATGAAATGTATCATTGTGATCATGACATTTTTTCCTGGAACCTATGAATGTATTAACATCAGGGAAAATGTATTCTATTAAAGAATGTCATTAACAAATACACTTACACATAAAATAGAGTCACCAGTAAATTTGTCATTAACAAATAGACTTACACATAAAATAGAGTCACCAGTAAAATTGCTTATTGTATCAATATTTTAAATATTTTATCTAATTAATATGTAGGCTGGCATGTTAACTAGAACACTAATTTAGTGGCTCTCTATTAGATATCTGTATTCAAGTAGAGGAAGTCTGCATCAATCGTTAACTTGCTTAGTCATTCAATCAGTATTTCTCCAAATGTTTAGTTGGAATGTACTGAGGTGATTTTCTAGTATAATCCAGTGTTACACTGAACATTGAATATTAGTCATATATTTCATGATTTCATTATCCTTTTCTCATAATTATTATTTTCAATACACAACTGGTTTTAACTTAATATGTTTTTACCTTTCATTTCTATTCTAATGTCTGTTGATCCCTTTTGGACTGAGTGTATATTTGCATGAGTATATGTGGGCCCACTTTTATTTTAGTATGTTTCTTTTTTTGAAATTCATGGCAGAATTAAGCTAGCCTCATAGAAATGATTGAGGAGTTTAAAGGGACTGTCATGTTTGCATCTATAATGCTTGATAAGTTCTATAATGCCTTGAATGCACTTTTTTCATTTTATCAAGATTTACTTACTATTGCCATAGAAAGGAGTGATCTGAAGCAAGCAATCTGCATAGCCAGAAGCAGAAATTGACATTTCTTTTTAGCTTACCTCTACTTTCTGCATAAAAATGGCCTCATTCACCACTGAGTATGTGCCAATGATTTTTATTGAGTGACAATTACTCCTTAAAATTGATTTTCTATTATTCAAACATAAATTAGTTTTGTTATAAATAGTACATTGCCATAATTAAGAGAATGAGTTCTAGAGTCAGAGAAACTCTAGATCCAATCCTGATTTGGCCACTTCCTGTCTTTGTGATCTTTGAATTATTTAACTTATCTTGGTTTTCAAATGTCCTAATTGATTAGCGGAGGTAATAACTGCATTAATCCCCTGACTGTTGTGAATATTCAATAATCAAATGTATGCAAAGTTTTCTAACACTTAGTGTTAAATATATTTTAGGTAGTATCATGCATATATTTCATAAACTTTCTCATTTATTCTGTGAAATGTCGCTCACATAGGTTTAACATGATGTTTCACATTTCTGTTACGAATAATAATTTAGACACATGAAGAGTTCTGATAGTTTCAGAAGCATAATCAACCATTTCACATTCTATTTTATTCTTTTAAAAGATTCACATACTATTTTATTCTTTTTAAAGTATATCAATACTTTCAGGAATATGTGCAAAAAAAGAGCATCACCTTTTTTTTAACCATTATTATTAGTAGTGCTTATCACTGTATACAGAAATTGAAAGGTGTCCACACTGAGCTGATGGAGAAGGGAAGGTTTTGATGGTGAGTAGTAGCTCAGTTGGAAGAATGTACAAGAGGCTGACATGAGAATGAAATGGCAGGTACCAACTTTATTGTGGGGAGTGCAGTTCTCTTGGGGGAAGTACAGTCTATTGCGTGGAGTGGGCTTCTGCTCATCTTTTGCTCCCCGTCTTGTGCTCCCCTTCTGCTCCCCAGGGAACTGCATGGCTCCACATATATCAGAGTAAAATAGTGGCATTCAGCCACACATATGTGATACAATAAGCTGAAGTATGTTTACATATTTTAGGCACAGGCGCCGTACTACACTAATGTACCATTCTAAATCCAGGGTCCTATTCCAAGCCATGAGCCAGGATCACAGTCAGACATGGGACCCACAAAAGGGAAAATATTTAACATACTTGTAACGAAATTTTCTCAAAGGATGCACAAATTCCCTATATTGAAATCAAAGTAGCTATGCTCCTTAAAATTTACTTAATTTTTATAAATTTGCAATATTTGTTAGAGACAACATAGAAAACAAAGTTGCTTAAAGATTATATTTAGGACATTTGTAGGAAATACTTTTTTTTCTCCCTCTTTCAACTTTCTTTTCTATCCTTCTAAGATAAGGGATGTTTTCTCTTAATGAGGTACTGTGAAATTCTATAGCCAATAAATGTAAATCTAAAATATGATTTTATACATGCTAATAGTTAATAATAATATTTTATTTAACCTATTTTTTTAGAATATTTTCCTTTGTTATCTGGTCGTGATGGTTATTTTAAAGAGAACTTTGAAAGAAAGGTCCAACCATAAATCTTGGCATATTTGTGAAATTATGTGCTTGGTATATATTTCCACAAATGCGAAGTTGAATTAAAAGGCATATATATTTTAAGTGCTTTAATATGAGTGGCCATATTGCTATCTAGAGTGGGTCTAAAAATTTATCAGTAGTGCATATGTGACTATTTCCTCATACCTTTCCCTACACTGACAAGTATTTTCTCTTAAACTTTCCTTCTTCTGGCAGGTAAAAGTGTGTTTCACTGTTTTAATACACATTTTTATAAAGATAAGTTAGTTTGGAAAGGTTTTTGTGTTTTAATTTGTTACTTATTCCTTCATTTTGTTTTAATTACTTATTCATGGTCTTTATTTTTCTTTTGGTTTTTAAAATTTTCTCGTACATGAAAAAAACTGTTTCTTTAATTGTAATGCAATGGTTGCAAATATATTTTGTAGTTTGTTATTTTTCTATTTATGTCATATACAAATACTGTATTTTATGAACATGACTGTGAATCTATTTTTTGTTTCTGATTTTTGTACCATGACTTAAGTTTATTCTATGTGCACATTGTGTATTATAGTATTTATCAAGGATACGGAGTGTTGATAATTCAAAGTGTTATCAAGTATACAGAGTGTTCAAAATTGAGATCAGACACTGAGACATAATGCAGAAATGTGATTAAGACCATAAAGTTGCTCATGAACAGAGGTATAGAAAACATATGTGTGTGTATATATATATACAGTTTAATTAGAATTGACAGTATGAAACATTCTGCAGGAAGCCTCTCGTAATTACTTACATTCATTCCTTTCTTATATGTGAGCCACTCTTGTGGGCCTAACCAGATGGTTCTTTCCCTATATGCAGAACAATAATGTGTGTGAATGAGGTATCAAGAGAATAAGGAAGTGTACTTTACAGAATATCAACATTGTCATTACTGATTTGTATTGTTACTGCCTATGTTTAATATTGCATTTACTTTTTCATGTATGCATTTATCTGTATCAGTTTTTCAGCTAAGAAATCTAGTCAGACCACTTATAAACAAAAAAATATAAAACACAATTACTTGTATACTTTTCAATTTAGAATTACCAAATTACTGCTGTTAGGGTCTTAAAAATTATAGTTTAAATACTCAGTGTCAAAAACTAAAAAATGTAGATTTATACTACAGACACAGATTATAAATTATATTATACATAAAAGTATTTTTGTTTGCAGTTATAAAAGCATTATATATAAATTCCATATCACAAAGATCAAACATATTAAGAATATATTATAGAAGAATATATAATAAGAATATATCTTAAGAATATATCAAAAATAAAGACAGGATCATAATACAAATAAATCAATATAAGTTGCTTTGAAAGTGTTAGAAGGTAATTAGACAGCCATGAGTGATGTGGGAGCAAAGGAATGAAGGCCCCGCCCAGAGACAGTCCTTAGGACCTCCTTGGAACACCCATTTTACAGTTATAAATCATCTGTGCATCCTGAAAAATAAAGGAAGGAAGGGCCATAAACCTAATAGCTGGTTTAATCCGGCCACAGATGCTTGTGCAATAAGGACTATTCTGACCTTCTTTTCGCTTCACTTTCATTATACCATCATTATAATATCATGTCTATGCCCAGAACTTCATAAATATAGTTATAACAGACTAAGTTCTGGGTAGCTATATGCGCAGTAGGCAAAGAGTTATATAACAGCCAAATGTCAGTCAAAATGACCTCAAGTGCTAATCATCTAGGAATGCCCTTGTAACTGCCCATCAGAGCCCTAATATAATATAGACTTCCCCACTTCCACAGGGTTTACAGCCCTTTTTCCTAACTCACCTCTCACTTGGAATGTATTTTAATTATACCTTTTGTTTCCATGCTGTAATAGCCCATTTTAGTCATGATCTACTTCTTTCTTAAAATGTACTTTTATAAATCTTACTTTTTCTAAATCTCACTGAGCTATAACTCTTTACTGTGTTGTGTGGATTTCAGATCACACAAGTGGTAACAAAATGAACTTTTCTTTCTTTCCAAATGCAGTTTGTAAACACAATTACATTTTGTAGACTTCAAAAACTTTCACTTTGGCCCACTGAACTTAGGCTCTATGCCTACATTTATGCTATTATAAAATTCCTCTCTCTTAACTACATACACATTACATTTTTTTCTATTTAAGTAATATCCTATTTAAACTTATAAGCTGTTCTAATATAAAATGAAAAAAAAAAAACTAAAAGTGCATGAAATACAAAGTGTACAGCTTCATGAATTCTATAATTTTTTTTTTTTTACCATTACCCACTTAAGTTGAGACACACAAATTCTAGCACATCAGAAGCTCACCTTTTACCCCTTTCCAATTAAGAATCTTCCTTTTTTCCAAACGTTATTACTATTTTCACTTTTCTGATAATTACTTTCTTGTCCTTGCCTTAACTAGATATTTGGTTTCAAAAATGTGGAGAGGTTACAGAAACTAGAAGGAGAAGATCTCTTGAAGTCAGTCTTCCTGAGAAGAAAAATGACCTTTGATCATGTGAAATAGTTATCCCCAGGATCCACATAGGATCTAAAGAAAAAAATATTCATGCCACTTTCTCTCCTCTTTCTAGTCTCTTACCAGAGCTCCTCACTGGCAACTTCTATCTAGAAGCCAGAAGAAAAGCTACCTATTGATGTAATCCATATAGGTCAGCTTTCTGTGCCGTATCACAAAGTAACAAATGATAGAGTGGATTTAGAAAGGAAACTAAAATATTCCAATTTTAAAAAATGTATTTGCTCAACTGTGAATGAACATTTGAGATATTTCCAATTGGGGGCTTTATTGAAGTATGTTAGCATACACAGTGGATTCAGGTTTTGGATTACCTGTAGCTTATGTGATCTGGAGTGAAGATTCTCTTTAATAAAAAGAATAAAGAATTATATACCTGCATATTTAAAGTATTATACATGATAACAAAATAAGATTTACTTTATGGAAGCAAGTGTGGTTTAATATAAGAAAATCAGTCAATATAACAAGCCACATTAATAGAATGAACAAAAACAAACACATTATCATTTTAATTGATGCAGGAAAAAAGTACTAGAAAAATCTGACTTCTTTTTATGATAAAAAGACCCAGTAAACTAAGAATAAAATATTTATTGAAACTGCTAAAGAATATTTGTGTAAAACCCATAGCTAACATTGTATTCATGGTGAACTACTGAAAGCTGTCCCCTAAGGGACAAGATAAGAATCTTTCCTTACACCAGTGCTCTTTAATATTGTTCTAGAAGTTCTAGCCAGAGCAAGTAGGCCAGAAAAAAAAAAGGAAAGAAATGTCTCTAAACAGAAAGGAAGAAGTATATTACCTCTAAATGACATGATCTTATATATAGAAAATCCCACGGAATCCACAAAAAAAAAAAAGAAAACCAATAAATTTAGCAAAATTAAACAGTACAAGATCAACACACAAAAATCCAGTGTATTTCTGTACACCAGCAATGAACAATCCAAAAAGAAATTTAAAACTATTACTTTTAAAATAGCATCCAAAGAATAAGATATGTTTATAGTTAACCAAGGAAGTGAAAGACTTATACACTGACAACTACATAACGATGTTGAAATTAATTAAAGGAGACCTAAATAAATAGAAAGACATCCATGTTCATGGATTGGAAGACTTAATATTGTTAATATGGCAATACTATCCAAAGCAATATGCAGATTCAATGTAATCATTATTAAAATCCTAATGGCTTTATTACAGAAATGGGAAAGTACTTTGAAATGCAAGACCATCTTGAAAAAGAGAAACCAAGTAGACTTACACTTTCTGATTCTAAAACTTACTACAAACCTACAGTAATCAAAACAGCATGGTACTGGATTTAGACTAGACATACACATCAATAGAATACAATATGTCTATATATCTATATATATATATCTATATAGATATATATATATATCTGTATACATATGGCCACTTGATTATTGACAAGTTTCTCAATAATATCCAGTGGGGAAAAAATAATCTCTTCAACAAATGGTGCTGAGATAAACTATATACTCACATGCAAAGAATGAAATTTGTCCCTACATAAAGTAAAACCTTATACAAAAAATTAACTCCAAATTGATTAATGACCTAAATATAAATGCTAAAACTATAAAACTCTTAGAAGAAAAGATAATAGTAAATCTTGACTTAGAATTTGGTGATAGATTCTTAGATATGATATCAAAGCATGAATAAAACAGAAAAAAAAAGGGAAAAATTGGACTTCATCATAATTAAAAACTTTTGGTATTAAAAAACATTATCAAGAAAGTGCAAATGTAAACTGCATGGGAGAAAATATTTGCAAATGATATATCTGATAAGCTTCTAACGTGCAGAACATATAAAAATAAAACAGCTCAACAAAAAAAAAGACAAAAAAAATTAAAAATGGGCAAAAGACATGAATAGTCATTACTCTGAAGAAAGTATACAAATGGTCAACAAATACATAAAATGGTTCTCAAAATAATTATTAATTAGGGAGATGCAAATCAAAGCCTCTTTGAGGTACAACTTCATAGTCACTCATATGGCTTTAAACAAACAATCATGAAGAACACAAATGTCAGTAAGAATATAGATAAATAAAAATGATTGTACATTGCTAGTGACAATGTAAAAATGGTTCAGCCACCGTGGAATACAATTTGGCAATTCCTCAAAAAGTTAGAAATAAAATTACCCTGTGACCCAGCAGTTTTGCTCACACAAGTACTCAAATAGTTGTACATGAATGTTCATGTCAGCAGCAATAGCCAAAAGGTGAAAACAACCCAAATGTCCAACAATGATAAATAGATAAATTATGTGAGATATATTCATGTTGGGAGCCGGAGATGTTGGGAGCCCTTTGTAAGGAAATATTTGTTCCTGAAACCCCGAAGGGAGGATAAGCATCAGTTCCTGAAATTCCAAGGGAGGAGTTTTTCTATTGGCCTTATGTTAATTCATGTTAATCGCAGCTATTGTTTCTGGATACTTGTGGTTTTGTTTTGAGCAGTTTGTTACTTTGTTACGAGCAGTTTGTCACGTACTCAAGCTGTATAAGTATACGGTGCTAAATAAACTCGAGGCTGCAGCTTTGACTGTATGCCCTCCCGAGATCTTTCTCTCTTCTCTGTCTTTTTTTCCT